>CAWUFW010009002.1:600000-827946 GCA_963921515.1 Calotriton arnoldi | reverse complement strand
TTCCAACGTGGGTGCTGTTATGGGGATGATGAACAGCAAAATTACACTGTGTATGCGAACTGCAACAGCAAGGACAACACAGGCATGTGAGTACAGGCAACGTGACACATATGAGGGAGACACACCACCAGGGCTACACAACACATACACACCTAGGCCATCTGACTCATTGCCTACACTGATGTTGCCAGGGAAGACGGTGCAATGCACAGACACCACACCCATTCCCAGTTGTAGTCAAGTAGCCCACAGGTGCAGTAAGCAAATGGCAGTCAAATGTGTGACCACAGACAACGCACATCACTAAGTGAAGCACAGGTTTATTACACAGTAGCAACATGCCGTAACCACTACAGATGCAAGGTAACCCCACCTGGTAGCGGGCACACAGTCAACAACTGTAGACAGAAGGAAGTCCATGGGTGTGGCGCACATCACCTGTAGGGACACAACAGCTACCAGCCTGGATGTGCAATCACGTCGTCGGTGGACACAGTTGACCAAACGAATCTGAAAGTACCCTGTGAAGGACAGAAATGACACACAGTCAAAAGCAATGGAGTACAGGACAGAACAGCAAAACTCATGCACAATACATGTTACAAGATACCCACCCAGAACCAAGTTAGCATGTGAACACTGTTGGGGAGTACAGCCCACCTGTAAGCACACATCGCAACACACATCCAGTCAAGTAGCCCATGGACACACTCCAACAGCACCAGAGCACCACCCACACATCATGCCAACTCACATCATTGACATGACACCTCAGGATACTCACATTCAGCTAAAGAAGTTGGTGATGAGCTGTGTGCGGACATCACCATCACCATCATCATCATCATCGTCACTGGCATCGTGGTCCAGGCCAGGATCCTCCACAGGTGGCGGATGTTGGTCATCGTCATCCTGGATGAGAGGCAACTCCTTCCGCACTGCCAGGTTGTGGAGCATGCAGCAGACGATGATAATCTTGCACACTTTCGCAGGGGCATATGGGAGGGACCCTCCGGTCTTGTCCAGGCAGCGGAAGCGGCTCTTCAGGAGACCAAAGGTCCGCTCAATCACTCTCCTGGTCCGACCATGTGCCTCATTGTAGCGCATCTGGGCAGGTGTCACAGGGTTCCTGAGGGGTGTCAGCAACCACGGCATGTTGGGGTATCCCGAGTCACCTACGGACAGACAAGTGCACATCAGCTGACTTGGAAAAGTGGGCGGAATACTACAGATCAGATCACACACAATGGCACAAAGTCAGTACACACCGACAAGCCAGGCACGCTGGTTCTGCATCTGTGCCATCAACCTGGGGATGCGACTACTCCTCATCACAAAGGCATCGTGTGCTGAACCAGGGAAACGGGCACACACGTGTGTGATGGTCATGTCTGCAAGACACACCACCAGTGCATTGACCGAGTGGTAGTGCTTGCGGTTACGGTAGGCCTGCTCCTGGGCCTGTGGTGGTACCAAAGCCACATGTGTCCCATCAATGGAGCCAATGACATGCGGCATCCTCCCCAGGGCATAAAAGTCACTCTTCACGTCAGTGAGTCGTCGCAGTCTAGGGAAATAGATGTACCGGTTCAGGAAGAGCAACATTGCCGCCAAAACATCGCGGAGCACACGGCTGAACATGGTCTGTGACATCCCACCAGCAGACGCCACAGTATGTTGGAAGGTACCGGTGGCAAAGAAGTGTAGGGCTGCCATCACCTTCACCTTGGGGGTCAGCGCTGTAGGATACGGCCGGCCAGGCTGCAAATGTGGGGACAACTGCACTGCAAAATCCTCAATCAGCTGCCTGGTGAAGCGGTACCGTCGGATGCTGTCCCGTTCCACCATCGTTGCCAGGTCTGGGAATGGCCGATGGACAGCAGGAGCCATGCAGTGCAGAGGAGAAGTAAGCAAGATCGTCAGTCACCCCACATATGCGGCATTGAACACACTCAAGATCCCAACATACATCATCATGAGGCACAACTACATGAAGTGTGCAGTACCGGAACGACATGTATGGTACATACATGGCCAACATCTGTCAACACGGTCCTACAGGTGGCATCAATTTGTCCCAGGTTGGCCCATTGGATATCATGATGCTGTGTCACAGTCACCCCCCAGTGACATGTGAGGACAGATGTGCCCCAGGCACCACAGCTCAACGACAGGCACATTCCCAGGGACCCTGTAATGCCACATGGACACTGGCATCACCTGGAGTATCATGTGTACACCACAACAAAACAAACATGACCCCCACAGGTAGTGGCCACACTTGCCATGGCAGGAGAGCCATGGACGTCTGTGACACACACGCACAACATCAGAGTCCATGCACACACAACGTGGATGTGGAGACTGTCTCCCATTGTGCACATGAAATCAGAGACATTGTAAACACTACATGCACAAAGACTGTGGAGGGCCATCACTATTGTGCCACTGGGACACCCTGGCTCAAACATACCGTCCCACATGGGACTCACGGGGTATGTGACATGACATACACAAACACCACTGTGAAATGTGACCATGGCACATGCACAGATATGAACAGTTGCACATCACAGTGGTCACGTACACGTAACACCCAGGATCCTGTCCCCATTAACACGTGCACAGCCTGGGGGTGGCTGCCCACAGGTGACACCCACAGGACAACATGTACACCAACATACACACAATAGGAAATGCAGCCTTACATGCCTTATGATAAGGTTTGGACAGGCTGTCGTGATGTAGGTGTGCCCCTCACTCCCTGGGAGCTATCTGTGGCTGGCATATGTCCATCTGAGATAGGCATGCTGACATATGCCAGTCACATGTACAGTGATGCGTTGAACAGCAATGGACCGATCGGTGCCTCCGGCCGGCCCATTGCATTCAATGTGTGCGGGTACGCGTTGTACCCCTGTGCGCGTTGAACAGCAATGGACCGATCGGTGCCTCCGGCCGGCCCATTGCATTCAATGTGTGCGGGTACGCGTTGTACCCCTGTGCGCGTTGAACAGCAATGGACCGATCGGTGCCTCCGGCCGGCCCATTGCTTTCAATGTGTGCGGGTACGCGTTGTACCCCTGTGCGCGTTGTACTGCAATGGACCGATCGGTGCCTCCGGCCGGCCCATTGCATTCAATGTGTGCGGGTACGCGTTGTACCCCTGTGCGCGTTGAACAGCAATGGACCGATCGGTGCCTCCGCCCAGCCCATTGCATTCAATGTGTGCGGGTACGCGTTGTACCCCTGTGCGCGTTGAACAGCAATGGACCGATCGGTGCCTCCGGCCGGCCCATTGCTTTCAATGTGTGCGGGTACGCGTTGTACCCCTGTGCGCGTTGTACTGCAATGGACCGATCGGTGCGCACCCATTGACAATGGGCTTGCCTGGCAACGGACGCGTTTTCGAATATTCGAACGAGTCGGTTGCTGGAAAATCAGTTGGTCACCCACAACAATGTTGCAAAATCATGTATGTCATGAAGTTGAAATTTTGAAGGATGCTGTGGGCGTGTTTTGGTGCTGCTATTCCATGGATTGGCCAGATTCAGAAGATGCAAACGACTTGGACCTATCACTTTGGACACAAGGGACAGTATCTGCCTCTCCAGCACATATATATTGCTGCATGTTCCCCTGAGAGCCCACTTGCCTGCACTACATGCTCCAGGACGACATCTGCCACTGCACTGCTGCTGTCTCTGCCCCTCTGGACCCTGCAATGGCACGTACTGTGGAGAGAGCCCCAGCCTTCAGCCTTGAAGAGAACCAGGCCCTGCTGGACAGCCTACTTCCACAGTACAGCAAGCTGTATGGGACACCAGGGGAGCAGGTGAGTGTTCTGTGCACTGCCTTTCTGAATGTGCATTTTGTCTGACTAGCAAGGCTGAGAGTCAGCACACCACTGGCTAGCAGGCTCACTGAGTAGTTGTCACCCCCCATAGTGTGTAGTGACTTGCACTGGACAGGTATGGTGCAGTGACAGTGCTTCTGAACAGGGTTTTACTCCCCATGCAATGATACCATGTAGTGACTTCTGGAAAACTGTCCATGGGCAGCCGTGCACTGCCTGGGTACACCATGTGCCCCTGTGATTGCGACATGTATATGCAACTGTGTCATGCACGGATATGTTGCATGTGTAGTAATGGCCTTATCACTTTGTCATCCTGACAGGCTTCTGCCCATCGGAAGCATGAGATCTGGAAGGACATCGTCCGGGCTGTCCGGTCCGTGGGGGTCTACAAGCGCCGGATCCGCAACTGCCAAAAGAGGTGGCAGGACCTTCGGGGCTGGACCCGGAGGATTGCACGGGTCCAGCTGAAGCTGTCGCCTCCTCGCAGGAGGGGCGGAACACGGACCCTGACCCCCACATGCTCAGGATCCTGGCGGTGGTCTTTCCAGACCTGGATGGGCAGCTGAAGGCCAGAGAGCAGCAAGGAGGGGGTGAGTCAAAGACTGCACTGTGTACTCTGTCTAACATGCTATGTGCCCTCCTCGGGCCAGGTTGAACTGCCACAGTACAGCAGTCATGTTGTCCAGGAGCCATGTCCCTCTATTGTGCACTGCCCACTCCTCATCTGATACCCAGGTGTGGCCCTTACATGCAGGGAATTCTGTCACTTAGGACTGTGTCCTTGCAGTTTGCTTGACTCAAGGTGGGAGACAGCATCTGTTTCCCTGACTCTGTGGTGGGCATCATGGGTGGGTCCATTGCTTACACAATGCCTGTATTCTGACATGTATTCAGCGTGTTACTTTGATCTGTGGTCCAATTGCTGAGCTGATCCACCACATGTGGCTGGGGTACCTGGCACACACCCATGCTGCGGGTGGGGACAATGTTTGGGCCCCAGGAGTATGTATATGACGTGTGTCACACATACTTAGCCAGCTGCCTACAGTCCAGGGCTCATCCCTCATTCATGTGGGGCTGGACAGTCATGCCTACTCCAGGCCATACAATACACTCTGTACTCCCACTCCCGTGTATCAGAGGACACATTGTGCACAGTGATTTGACCCCTCAGGTGTCTGCCTCTGTGTCAGTGTGCTGTGGATTAGTCGCCAGGACTGCTGTGGAGTTTCTTGGTAGGGGCTCAGCATGCCACTGGAGATGTGACCATAGGAGACGATACTTGTGTGACACATAGGTGTCTGATCAGCTCCCCATGCAGACTGGGGCATGTAAATGTGAAGTTCAGGCAGCTGTTCCCCATGCACAGCAGAGTGTGAGGGGCTCAGGTTCAGAGGGTAGTGTCACAGGTCTCCCATATGTCCAATAGGTATAACCTGGACAGATGAGGGTTAAGAGGATGTGTTGTGGGGGGGATGTACATGTGCACTTGTGCAGCTCCAGGACTTTCATTCCCCATGACCTACTATTGTGACACAGTGCAGAGTGTTGTTGTCTGGCTGCAAAGTCATACATCACTGAGACAGTGATGTATGACTTTGCAGTCATGCCTCCGCCATGGCATGTGTCTACTGATTGGTGATCCTGCAGGGGAGTGACATGTGCTACATGCACACCATAGTGGCGCTGGCTATCAGGACATGGCTGCATCATGGTGTCTGTCGCTGGTATGCATCACATGCATTTCCTATTTGACTCTGGGCATCCCTTACATCCGTAAACCTGTACTGACTCAGTGGCAAGAGCTGTGATGTGTCCACACCGTGTCCTCTGCACTGTCCAACTACTGTGTACTTGGTGCATGTGTCAACACTGGGGTGTTGCAATCCAACAGACACCAGACAGATGGGTGCAAGGCCATGTGGGATGTGAGTGCCATGCTTGGCATCAGACTGACAATTGACTTCTCCTGTTCAATTAGGGCACTTTTAGCAATGTACAACTAATGATGCCAGGGCTTGCTCTGTAATGTGCTGTGCTCACAGTGGTGTGTGCGTTTGGTGCAGGTGACTGATGTCTGTCTGTTTCCCCATTGTTTGCAGATACATCCACGGCCACGGAAGGGGACAGCTCCACGGACCAGGAGGAGCCGGAGAGCCAGACTGGGTCAGCAGCCGAGGAGTGGTCGGAGGGACCCAGTGGCACGGAGGGCGAGGGAGCCACACCGAGGAGTCCTCAGCAGCATCCACCTCAGCTGAGGACCAGAGCAACTCGGAGGATGACTCCCTTGTGGAGGCGGGTGTCAGCAGCCACCACACCCCAGCTAGTGTTGCTGTCCCCGCCACCACCAGCACCACCACCGCCCTCCCATCGGCTCCCATTCCCCAGGTCCGTGGAGGCTCCCATGTCCGGGAGCGTGTCTCCTTTGGGCCAGGCACCGCACCCCCTGCCCCTGTGTCCCCTGCTGCCCTGAGTGAGGAGTCTGTGTACCTCCTTCGCCAGCTCCATGTAGGGCAGACAGCCATGCTGAGTGTCCTCCATGCGCACACCGCGCTGTTGACTCAGCTGGTGTCGTTCATGGAGGGCATCTCATCGGGCATGTCTGACCTACAGAGGGGCAATAGGTCCATGGACTCCTCCCTGACGGCAGCAGTGTCCCTCCTCAAACGGTCCCTCACCCCTCCTGCCTCTGCTCCATCCACACTCCCCAGCACCTTACCCATCCCAGGCACACACACACCGGCACAGGCACACACCAGCACACACACATCCAGCACACTGACACACACGCCAATGACAAAACGCACACGCACGCACATTCAGGGGACTGAAGCCAGACTCACAGGGGATGGGGCCCTGGAACACACACACGCATCCACATGCACTGCGCAGTCCTCAGTTCCCTCTCCCTCCAAAGCACCCTCCCTTGCCTCACCTGCAACCCCAAAGTCACAGCAGCTCTTCCTCTGTGACCTCGGCCTCTTCCCCACCGATGAAGCTGCTCCAGCATCCCGGGGGAAGAGGAAGCCCACCCACACGGAGCAGAGTGCCCCTCGCCCCCGGACACCCTCCCCCAGGCGCAGACGGACTGAGGCCCCCACCCGCAAGTCCCCCGGAGTGCTAAGAGCAAGACCCCGCCACCGCCCTGCAGCTCAGGCACAAGGTCTCCGTCCTCCATCCCTCAGGCCCCCACTGCACAGGTGCCCCCACCACACCCTGCCCCAGGTTCCCCCACCCACAGATATACCATCCCCAAGATGCTCCGGCCTTCTCCCCCTGCCACTTGCTCTCCCAGCACCACACCCCCGCTGCGCTTGTCTGTGCCACTGATGTGGTGAGGGTGTCCTCCCCCTCTGTCCAACCCACCTTGCCTGTTCCCCATTCTCCTCCCCTGGAGGTAGGCACTGCAGTGGAGTCCACTACCGCCCTGTCTGACTTGGGCACTGCAGTGGCGGACCTGTCCACCCCATCTGCAGGGTCCACTGCAGTTGTGCCGGCACCCACAACATCTGTGTCATGCCCCCAGTTGTGCCGGCACACACCATGTCAGACACCTCCACTGCAGTTGTCAGTGGCTCTCCAGCACCCACCACCCCTTCCCTGACTCCCCCTGGTGAGCCCTGATCCTGTCCCTGCGGTGCCTGGCCTGCCCCCCGGTTGCCCCTCCTAGTGGATTGTCCCTGGTATTGTGCAGGCATGCGTAGGGTGACATCTGCCAGTGTCACCCTGTTTGAACTTTGACAATGGACTGGC
This sequence comes from Calotriton arnoldi, assembly GCA_963921515.1. Classification (NCBI taxonomy): domain Eukaryota; kingdom Metazoa; phylum Chordata; class Amphibia; order Caudata; family Salamandridae; genus Calotriton; species Calotriton arnoldi. Next base: position 820,334 of record CAWUFW010009002.1, on the reverse strand, counting down.
CATTGGCCTTTGCTCTAATTTCTTCTGGACGTCGTTATCAAACAACACATATGCTGAATAAAGCAACTTTCTTTTCTCTAGTGCTCATGCTTCAGATGTACATGTTGTTGGTGCAGCTAACCATGCCCTTGCTGCAGTGATGGTGATATCTGGTCTCATGATTATGAAGTGTTACTGTGCAGGAACCCATGTGGTCCAGGGGGAATGTGTCCTATCATGTGGTGTATCCATGTCATCAATAGCAGCATCTGAGGGTGTCATGTGTTCAGTATTTGGCAATGGGTTTCCTACTTACATTGGCAATTTCATATCTGTGGCTTCCACCCCTGCACATCTGTTGTGCCTGCCATCATTGCATTTGTCTACTTCCCTGACCGTGTTGCCATCTCCAGTGGACATGCAGGTTTGGGCATCAATGGGGAGGGACTCATCCGTGTAGTCAGTGCAACATTGCCATACAAGTGTGTTGGATCTGTGCTGATGATTCCGTTGGCACATCCATGACCAGGCTGATGTGATGGGAGCCCTCATTTGGTGCTAATTGTTGATTGTGTGACCAAGTGCTCAGCTGACATGATGGGGCCCTACTGAGGCAACATATGGCACAGCTTTCCTCACACTGGAGTGGAGTCCCCTCATGGCAGTGTGTACACGTGTGACATTGCCTGCGCCCAAGGTGTGTGTTGTATGTGCATGTCTGTGTGTTCACTTCCATTCATCTGCGCATGCTGTGATCCCTAGTGTTGTACCTGTTTGTGATGCTTGCTGACTTGAGCTATGTTCCCCCAAAGTCTTCTCCCTGTGTTCTCTGTGATGTGGGTGCATGGCACATTACTGGTCATCAGGGTGTCACCCATAGGTGTGTTTGCTGTCAGGGCAGAGTTTGTGTGCAGACGCAGATGGGTCACAGTCAGGTTTCCCTTTGGCACTTGTTGTTTGCCCCTGTCATGTGATTTCCAGTTTGTGTTATCTTTCAGTGATTGTGACACGTTGTGTGTGTGACTGCTGGCACTCCTCAGGGTCCGGGCTGCGATGTTGGTTGTTGTCTATGTGTGTTCTTTGTGGGTGACCTTGGCTTCTTCATTGGTGTGTGACTGTGGCTGGGATCCCATTGGTCGGTGTGGTATTGCCGTCATGTCCATGTACAGCGTAGTGTGCAGTGTGTCAGACATTCAGGACTCTTGTTGAGTGTCCATGTGTGATGTGTTTCTACACCTTGGTTCCCACCCACCACCCTGGAATAGTCATGGGTGCATGTGCAATGTCACCAGTGCATGTGTACTTCACTGCTGCACATTGTTGGAGGTCGAGGGGTGTGGTGTTGAGTGTGTGCAGATGAGAGTTGTTGCCCGGCTAGGCCCCTGCCTCCATGTTGGCCTTGGCTTACTGGCCATGCTGATTGATTTGTGCTTGTGTAGGTGTGATGGTAGTTAGTTGCTCAGGACACCTGACTGTGGTTCACAGTGTGATCGACATTTAGCTTTGTCATCACAGTGGTATTTTTATTCAGCCCAGGGTCACCACATTGTGGGGGCCCTGGGGGTGGTGCTGTGGTGTGTCTGTGACTTGCTGTGTCAGTTGTTGTTCCTACGTGCCTGTGTGACATGTGTGTTTTGTGCTCCCTCTCACCTGTCAATGCCTGCTTGCCTACATAGAGGATTTGGATCCATGAGTTACCTTAGTGTGGCAGTGTATGCACATCTGTATGATTGGTATTCAGCTCTCCTCATGTGTTGTGTTGTTGCCTGGGGACACTGGCACCCCCACCCCTCACCTGCTGTGTATGATGACAGTGTTGGTCTGCCTGTTTGTGTTTGTGCATCTGCACCACTGCATTGGCATATCTTGGGTGTGCCATTGGCTGTATGTTGTTTGGTGTGTTTCCCCTGCTGTCCCTGGGACTCCTAGGTCATCGGTCAGCACAGTGATCATGGTTTGTGTGTCCCATTGCTGCCATGGTATGGTATCTGTTCACCTCACATCTGCTGTCTCCACAGGGTATCTGCATTTGTGTGCCCATTGGTGCAAATATGTGGTTCTGCATTCTGATGGTCACTTCTGTCATTGTGTCATTGATGACTGTTGACGGTCTCAGCCCCCATGGGTGTTGTTTGTCTGCACATGGCCAAAGGAATGTTTCATTTGCACTGCAGTATTTGGCTCCCCCAATTTATGTTGCAATGGGACACATACACTACTTTGCCACAGATGAGTTTTTGGTTCTGTGACCAGGAATGATCCATGCAGTTTGGCAGTTGCAGCTCTTTCTTTGTCAACAATTACCTTTTGGTCACTGTGATGATGAGGGTGTAGACCCCATTGCCACAATGGTCAAAATGTGCTTCAGCTATGGACCCCACACTTCCCTTTTGGTCACTGTGATGATGGGGGTTTAGACCCCATTGCCACAATGGTCAAAATGTGCTTCAGCTATGGACCCCACACTTGCCTTTTGGTCACTGTGATGATGGGGGTTTAGACCCCATTGCCACAATGGTCAAAATGTGCTTCAGCTATGGACCCCACACTTGCCTTTTGGTCACTGTGATGATGGGGGTTTAGACCCCATTGCCACAATGGTCAAAATGTGCTTCAGCTATGGACCCCACACTTGCCTTTTGGTCACTGTGATGATGGGGGTTTAGACCCCATTGCCACAATGGTCAAAATGTGCTTCAGCTATGGACCCCACACTTGCCTTTTGGTCACTGTGATGATGGGGGTTTAGGCCCCATTGCCACAATGGTCATGGGCTGCTTGCATTGTGGGTGCCACACACATATATGTGTGGCACATGTGCTAGGGGGTCACATTGTATGTTCAAAGTCATGTTCGGTGTTGTAGGCATTTGACACAGCCTGCTCACACGCTTGTCATGGTGGTGGGGGATGTCTTAATCTTGCATTCACTAGGTTGTGGTGTGCTTGTTGTGTCATGCATTGTCCATCCTATGAGTGGGGGTGGTAGTAGTGGTAGGCATCCAGCCCCCCTGGCTAAGGGTGGTAGTAGTGGTAGGCATCCTGCCCCCCGTGGGTGAGGGTGGTAGTAGTGGTAGGCATCCTGCCCCCCTGGCTAAGGGTGGTAGTAGTTGTGGGCATCCTGCCCCCCCTGGGTGAGGGTGGTAGTAGTGGTAGGCATCCTGCCCCCCGTGGGTGAGGGTGGTAGTAGTGGTAGGCATCCTGCCCCCCGTGGGTGAGGGTGGTAGTAGTGGTAGGCATCCTGCCCCCCTGGCTAAGGGTGGTAGTAGTGGTGGGCATCCTGCCCCCCCTGGGTGGGGGTGGTAGTAGTGGTAGGCATCCTGCCCCCCTGGCTAAGGGTGGTAGTAGTGGTAGGCATCCTGCCCCCCGTGGGTGAGGGTGGTAGTAGTGGTAGGCATCCTGCCCCCTGGCTAAGGGTGGTAGTAGTGGTGGGCATCCTGCCCCCCTGGGTGGGGGTGGTAGTAGTGGTAGGCATCCTGCCCCCTGGCTAAGGGTGGTAGTAGTGGTGGGCATCCTGCCCCCTGGCTAAGGGTGGTAGTAGTGGTAGGCATCCTGCCCCCCTTGGGTGAGGGTGGTAGTAGTGGTGGGCATCCTGCCCCCTGGCTAAGGGTGGTAGTAGTGGTAGGCATCCTGCCCCCGTGGGTGAGGGTGGTAGTAGTGGTAGGCATCCTGCCCCCGTTGGTGGGGGTGGTAGTAGTGGTAGGCATCCTGCCCCCTGGCTAAGGGTGGTAGTAGTGGTGGGCATCCTGCCCCCCTGGGTGGGGGTGGTAGTAGTGGTAGGCATCCTGCCCCCTGGCTAAGGGTGGTAGTAGTGGTGGGCATCCTGCCCCCTGGCTAAGGGTGGTAGTAGTGGTAGGCATCCTGCCCCCGTGGGTGAGGGTGGTAGTAGTGGTGGGCATCCTGCCCCCTGGCTAAGGGTGGTAGTAGTGGTAGGCATCCAGCCCCCTGGCTAAGGGTGGTAGTAGTGGTAGGCATCCTGCCCCCGTGGGTGGGGGTGGTAGTAGTGGTAGGCATCCTGCCCCCTGGCTAAGGGTGGTAGTAGTGGTGGGCATCCTGCCCCCCTGGGTGGGGTGGTAGTAGTGGTAGGCATCCTGCCCCCTGGCTAAGGGTGGTAGTAGTGGTGGGCATCCTGCCCCCTGGCTAAGGGTGGTAGTAGTGGTAGGCATCCTGCCCCCCGTGGGTGAGGGTGGTAGTAGTGGTGGGCATCCTGCCCCCTGGCTAAGGGTGGTAGTAGTGGTAGGCATCCTGCCCCCTGGCTAAGGGTGGTAGTAGTGGTAGGCATCCTGCCCCCGTGGGTGAGGGTGGTAGTAGTGGTAGGCATCCTGCCCCCCGTGGGTGAGGGTGGTAGTAGTGGTAGGCATCCTGCCCCCTGGCTAAGGGTGGTAGTAGTGGTGGGCATCCTGCCCCCCTGGGTGGGGGTGGTAGTAGTGGTAGGCATCCTGCCCCCTGGCTAAGGGTGGTAGTAGTGATGGGCATCCTGCCCCCTGGCTAAGGGTGGTAGTAGTGGTAGGCATCCTGCCCCCGTGGGTGAGGGTGGTAGTAGTGGTGGGCATCCTGCCCCCTGGCTAAGGGTGGTAGTAGTGGTGGGCATCCTGCCCCCTGGCTAAGGGTGGTAGTAGTGGTAGGCATCCTGCCCCCTGGCTAAGGGTGGTAGTAGTGGTAGGCATCCTGCCCCCCGTGGGTGAGGGTGGTAGTAGTGGTAGGCATCCTGCCCCCTGGCTAAGGGTGGTAGTAGTGGTGGGCATCCTGCCCCCCTGGGTGGGGGTGGTAGTAGTGGTAGGCATCCTGCCCCCCGTGGGTGAGGGTGGTAGTAGTGGTAGGCATCCTGCCCCCTGGCTAAGGGTGGTAGTAGTGGTGGGCATCCTGCCCCCTGGCTAAGGGTGGTAGTAGTGGTGGGCATCCTGCCCCCCTGGGTGAGGGTGGTAGTAGTGGTGGGCATCCTGCCCCCTGGCTAAGGGTGGTAGTAGTGGTAGGCATCCAGCCCCCCTGGGTTGGGGTGGTGGCGCGCATTCAGGCCCCTGTGTGCATATGTGGCATTGGTGATGGGCATCCCGCCCCTATGGTGCTGCTGTTGCTGGTGTAAGTATATTCAGATTCCCAGTGTATGTGTGTGATGTGTCGTGTACGTGTTGTATGTGTTTTGTGGTTGGTGTCTGACTTACCTTCTGCGCCGTACGCGTCCGTGCCTGTTCCGGTAGTAGATGTAGAATATTGGTATGATCGGGACGAAGGGATTCATGGTTGGTTCGTGTCGTTCGTCCTTCTCGTTGCTTCGCGTCGTCCTCGTCGCTTGGCTTCGTCCTCGTCGCTTCGCTTCGTCCTCGTCGCTTCGCGTCGTCCTCGTCGGTGCTGTGTTCGTCTCGTAGCCGTGGATCGTGTTGTGGCGCGATTCGGAGCTTATGTGCGCCTCTCCCGGATGCTTTGACGTGCCGTGCGTAGCGACGGGTTCGGCGCGTACGGAAGCGCATCGTACTTGTCCGGCCGGACGGGGCTGCATTTTCCCTTCCGTGCGACTCGATTCGGCGTTTCCGGATTCGCCTCGGTCGGAGAACAGGACCTGGTTTGGGTGAGTACGGCTCGGCCGGAATTTTTGCTGTTGTGCGCATCGTACTTGCTCGTTCGGTGTGCTGTACGGATCGGTCGGGAAACTGGCTTTCGCATGGCTTTTTCCCGACCGAATAGTATTGGGTGCGCCTCCGACCGAGATCGGAATCGGCCCCAGTGTGTGCAAACGCTGAACCCACTTCACCATTTTAATATTGCACACCCACCAATGGGAAGCTCGAATGAGACTGTGCATTGTGGGAAATGTGGTCCGGGTAGCACACAAATCTTGTCCTGTATGGACCCTGCAAGTGGACTCGTCCTCATCCTGTTTGCGGCTGCTGGCCCACATAGCCGACATGATAGTTACCATGTCGGGTGGCCCCCATATATATATACGAAAATGTAAAAATAACGGTAATTTGTTTTAATATAACATTTTTAAAATACATTTAAGTAAAAACAAATGTATAATAAGCAATCCTATAATGTAAAAATATATTTATTTAAAAACATGAATACAATTACTAATGATATAGTAAACATACAATAAAAATGAAAATAATAGAATTATGCAATATAATTATTAAAGTATTTAAATTACATTTGAAATTTAATAGTGATTGTAAAAAACCTATGTAAATTAAAAATATTCAAATACAAGAAAAATAGACTGTAAAATAAAATCCCAAATTTATATTAGAATACAAAAATAATAAAAAACAGGAATTAAAATAAAATCATCACCAAAATTCAAATACACAAAAAAAATCAATGAATAAAAATTTGATATATATGTCCAAAAAAGGGAAGCCTACTTTGAAAGCTATATTTCTAAATTCAAAATGTTAAACAAATAACATTTGAAATAAATATCAAATAATTAATCTCCAATAAAATAAAAATTAAACCAAAAACATAAGTAAAACAACATTTCTATTCCAAGTACAACCAAAAGATGGAAAGAAAAATTGAACATTTGAGGGTTCAAGTTTACCTCTTCCACTTCAACAACTGATAAAGTGATACACTTTAGAAACATAGAATTTACCGTTTTCACACCAACCTAAGCAACACTTGGGAAAGTGTTAGACTTTGGAAGGGTCACGTTTAGTATTCTCACTCCAACTTCAGCAGCAATAGGGAATGTGTTTGTCTTTGGGGCCGGGTCAGATTTAAAAGACCCACAACAAACTAAGCAACTATGGGGAAAGTATTAGAAAAAATATTTAACAACTATTGCATAAAAATACACAACAATAAAAATGTATGCACATTAATATCAAATAAAATATTCGTTAAAAGTTAAATATTTTTTAAAAACCTATTTCTATAAACACCAAAAACTCTGAAAATGTACTTGAAAATAATTGTAAAAAAATAAAGCCAAGTTTTATAAACACGTTGCATTGGGTTTGCATTACTTTTTTAATGCAAAGCCAACACAAAGTCTTGTAGTAGAATTTGAAGTCCAACGCAAATCGTGATTTGCGTCAGATTGTAACCCAAAGTAACCAATGCCCTGCAATGTGCTGCCTTGCATCACATTCTGTCAAGGGGTTATTCCATGGATGGTCATTGGTATACCCATTCAATCACTCATGGACTTTGACGCAAATCCCTATCTACAAAGAACTGTAGACAGTGATTTGCCCCAAATTCCTGCCCCTCCCCGAGGCAGGCGTAACAAGGAAAACCTTTTTAATTTCTCTTCATATTTCCCACTTTGAATGTGTGCTGCATTGTACAGCACACACAGAAAGTGAGGATTAATTAAAAGCATACTCTTTGTACTGGAAGGGGCCTCTTCTAGCACAAAACCTATGCTTCCCACAACACATGGCACAAGTGTATCTGTTTTTCCACATGGCAGTCAAAAGTGCACCAGCACAGAGAGAGAGAGAGAGAGAGAGAGAGAGAGAGAGAGAGATATCAGAACAGCGCCACATCTCAGGAGATATGGCACTCTTCCGCACTCTCTTGTTCATGCAATTCATCGCAGCAACTTTACTTGATGCTCTGCAATAGGTGACTTCTATGTAAATCTGGGTCCCAATAATTACAAAAAATACCAATTTCAACATTATTTGCAAAGTGAAAATTCTAAGGTCCTTAACATGAGTCTGGCAGTCCAAGGACCACCAAACTTGCGGGGGCGCAGCAGTGATGGTCTTCTGACCGCCCTATTAGGACCAGGGCAGTCAGGCCATCCTCGGACCACTGCAACAAACTAAGGATCAGAGATCCTTGGGGGTGGTGCAGTGATCTAGAGGCTGCAGTATGCTTGGTGGGGCCGCTGCAGCCCCGCCAAGCATATTACGAGTTTCCTCACTGCTGCACTTTTCATGTCAGTGTGACTGCCATGAAAAGTGTGGCAGTGAGGAAACAGAGGGGGCACTACAGGGCCCCCTGGGTGCCTCACGCCATGTGGACGCACACAGGGGGGCACAACATGCGCCCCCTATGTGTATGCACACCAGTAACTGCCTTCTTGAGCTTTGGCTTGATATATCCATCTTTTCCATCCTCGAACGCCCTGGTTTTTACTATAGTCAGATATCTGTTTGTTATCTAATTCTGATATCTTGCCAAAGTTAACAATTGGAATTTTTGTGGCTTTCCTGATGAAGGCGTCGTGTACCATCACTTAGCCACCAGATTTTTATGTCTAATTTTTGGATGTAAAAGTGTTTTTTTGAAATTGTACCAATATCATTTGCTTTTGTGATTATTGTTAATAAGTTTATGTTTATCAATTGTACCTTGTATTCTGTATCCATCTTTTGTGATTTATGTTGTAATGCTGTCTCAACGACATATCAAGACTTTAATGAATAGAATGATTTTAAAGAAATTTGAATTGAATAAATGAATTTTTAATGATTTACTGTGACACTGAGTCCTCAACAGTATCAACAGTATCATGTCTTGTAGTTAGGTCATTATACTTTTTTAGACCTTTAGTTGCCTAGGGGTGTTTTTTGAATTACACCAGTAACTGCACTGCCATCGACTGCTACAGTCCATGCCGTGCAGGTACTGCCTTTGATGTTCCCATTGCTGTGCCTATTTCATAGGCACCGGCCTGGGAATGCCAAAGAACAGCCCGCCAGACAGGAGAAAATTCAGAATCTAGCAGGCGGTTCAAACATGGGTTTGGCGGTGCGGGAGCGGGGTGGTCCCGCTCCTGCACCGCCAAACTCATAATAAGGCCCTAAGACGTTTACAGTAACAGACTTCCCACCAAACTCCAATTCAACAATCCCAACAACCCACCAAGCGTGAAATTATACAAAAGTAAATTAAGCAAATCACGACAATTTGTTTTTAAAAAGTACATCTTTAAAAAGCTAAAACATTTAAAATGTTAGTAATATAACAATAAAATAATTTGCATAATTCAGTTAAATTTACCTAATAGTATCAAAAATAACGTTTTATCAAAATATCTTCGGACTCTACTTCCCTACAAATCCAATACCCGTAATAATAATTAAAAAAACTAAAATAAGCTCAAAAGCAAAACTTTACAAATATTAAGGAAACTATAAAACAGCTACCAAAAATCAGAGACAACTAACATGAAATATTAATAACATAAAATCCACAAAGTCATACAACTTTATAAAAAAATACAAAATCGAGATTATATTCAACTATATTTAAAAAAAAAATATTGAACACTTTAAAACATGATGTTCTTACTTATAATATTTTTTACCATGATATTCTTGTCACCACAGTGGGGCTGATTGCGATGTAGGTGGGCCCAACACCGACGGCATGTCCGTGTCAGAATCACCAACATCTGCCCCTGTGGTCTGCCTGCAGCGGGCGGAGGCATCGGGCGGAGGAACCGTCCGACATGGAAAGGCTGTCGGAAAATGACTTTGGGGGCCCCTAGCAGGTCCTCCTTCCCTCCTGGCCCTCAACTATGGTGCCCCCTAAACATCCCTGCACAGTGTGGCAGGCACCGTGAGGTGCCTGCCACACAGTGCCGAGATATTTACAAAATTCCATTTCACTATGGTAGCTTGTGTTGTGGGCCTTTTCCGCCCGCCGCACAGGATGCCATAATGAAATGGATGTTTCCGACTGCCCTATGCATCCAAATTGTGAGGTCGGAACCGCTGATCTATAGTCGTGCGGCTTCAAACCGATACTGTGTCAGGCGGACACAAGTCCGCCTGGCATCGTAATCAGGGCCACTATTGTTATCAGACATTATTTTTGAGATGATATTAACTTTGTGCAGCATCCAAGCCCTGAGCAGTACAGATGTGTAGACACATGCAGGTAATCAAAAAACACCATTGCACGCATGTTTGGGAAACACTTGAAAGCAATTAACCACTAAACATTTAACTTGCTATTGACCACAAGAAAACAGACAAAGGCCCTAATTACGATGCCGGTCAGATGAGCGTCCCACCGACATCGTTGCGGTAATGGGACAGTCCGGCAAGGAGTCAGAGGTCCCATCCGTCGCATTACGATGTGACTGCCAGCACATCGGTCGGAAACATGCCCTTTATTATTGCGGCACGTGCTGGCGGTCGGAAAAGGGCTGCAGATCAAGCCACAATGATAAAGGGCATGTAAACAAGCATCCATTCACCTTGTGTGCCTGGCACAAGGTGCATGGATGTTTGGGGAGGCACCACAGGTGCGTGCCCCCCCCCAGGCCTCATAGCGGAGGCCACTTGGGGTACGGGAGCCCTGCTAGGGGCCCCTAAAGTCAGTTTACGACAGCCTTTCTATGGCGGTCGGACCACCATAGAAAGGCTGTATGAAAGGGACATCGTAATCCCTATGGCGGTGCCTGCTCCATTGTAGGGTATTACTTTCTGACTGCTGCCACGACGGGCTCCTTGAGCCTGTCGTAAAAGCAGCAGTCAATCCATCCGCCCCCCGCCTACGACCGCTGCATCATAATGCGGCTGTCGGACTGCATAGCTAGATGTCAGTCGGACCACAACCGACAGGCTGTTAGTTGTGGTCCGACCAACATCATAATGAGGGCCATTGAGAGTGAAAACATACAAAATGAACAGAGAACATACTACCACCTTCAATTCAATAGCTGTGTAGAGTGGTCTACTATCTTGTCTATGACAATATATTTTCAGGGCAGCAAGTCATATTGAGGCCTACAATCCGGCACAGAACAGCCCAGTTATGTCACAAGATACAAAAAAGGGACAAGAAGGGACTATGTCCACAAACAAATAGTGCAAGTGTGCAAGAAACACCACACAAGAAAAAATGATCCATTACTAGCCACAACATAAAATGGTCTTGAGAGGCTTCTGTAAAATAATTCCTTATTCACCCTAGCCATACTGGCAGTGGATTGATGTGGCACAATGGAGAGATAAAGAACAAAGCTCCATAATTGCTCTTAGGTAAATACAGCATATGTTATCAGTACTTCCTGTCACTTCCAGCATCTGCTTCATCTAACTGTTCAGTTCATTCTGGGCATTCTATCCTGCATTCAGTGCTTAATTTGAGCCAGTGGTTTCAGGTGCTCGTCATCAGAACTTAATTGTCAACGCAGGCAATTATGACAGTCTGCCACATGGTGGTACTATAAGTCTGATTTAGACATGAGCAGAACAACAGTTGTTGATTAATTCAATATACATTAAGCATGACTAATACCTGCCGCCCAAGCCATTCTTATAGTTTTGGGGGGCTGAAGTAGTCAGAATTGTTACACTTATAGGAGTGTGATGGCTAGTAGTTGTGTTGGTACTGTCATTGGCAGTGCTGGCAGGGGCAATGGGTGGTGGAAGCTGCATTGGCCTTCTGATGAGGGACCTGGCTCTTATTTTTTTGACAAATTAAGTCATTCCTACATGCAATATTACAATTCCCTAACTCACAGACTACAGTACTAAATATAACACTAAACCTATTTTACAACAGTAATCTGCCACTCATGCTACCTCAACTTGGCATGATTATTTTAATTATTCTCAAGGGGCTTGCCTTTAGCACAGTGGATTTTCTGCAATGTTATGGGGTGAAAGAGGCTTTGCAAATTAAAGAGACAGCTGAGGCTTGGACATCAGAAACCCATTGGCTGTTTTGTTCTAACACCTTTAAGTGAGGCAGGAGAATTTAAAGGTGGGGTGATAAGGCATCCTCCAGTTTTTGCAAGACACTCCATTACTGACAACCTCTAAACGAAACCCAAAGTCACAGTGTGCTGGTGAAGGCCATGATGTCTTCACCTTCAGTGCCATGTGAAATGCCCCACATGTGGATGTTGTTATGGTGGCTCCTGTTTTCTAGGTCCTCCTACTTGGTCTGTAGTTCTACCTGTTGTTCTTCTAGCGTCGCCACTCTGCACCATAGCATCTCCTGATCTTCAGCTAAGGAGTCAGACATTTGTTCCAGGTCATCCTTGAATGTCCCTATTTCGAAGTCAGAATTTGAAGTCTGCTTTGAGGGATCCTGTTTCTGGGGGGATGTCCTTAAGGAATTGCTCCATGCAGTTTTGAGAGATGGTCACAGGCGCCTAGCACCCCACTGCCGCTGAGGGTCTGCTCTCCTTAGCATTCATGTCCAGTGTCATTGCTTTTTGCCAAATGGCGATCACAGAGCTTTCCTTGGTGAGCTTAAGAAGTGGCAAACTGCATTGGTTCATGGGGGGGTGTACTGCCACAGCAATTGGCCGGCACGGGTGAGAGCATCTCTTCCTGGGGTTGGCGTCCTGCATGAGGTGTCTAGGAGATGAAAGGAAGCGATGGTTCCTGGGTTGTTCAGAGGAGAGGGGGGGCTGGGCCACAGTAATGGCTCCCCCTCAAGTTAAAATACGCATGTATCGGAGCTTAGGCCACAGAATGTTGCATGGATAGTCCCATGGGGTCCTCTGTCAAGTGTAGCTCCCAGTATGTCCTTTAGTAGCTTCCAGTAGGGTCAGGGGACAGCAGACCTACGCACTCCTGCAACCGGGATCCCCCAGTCCCAAAGGGTTCACCAGCTGTAGCAGGGGGGTCCGCTGAGGCCAAGTCAACTTGCCATCTGTCTGCTGCTTGGTTAGGTGAAGAGTTAGGGCCACTCCAATGGGCCAGGATGGAGGGCTGCCAGTTGGGGGGGGCACCACAAAGAGTCCACAACTCAAGGCCACTGATGCCTCGTACAGGGCTCCGGCCAGAAGGCGTGCGTCATCGGATGAAGGTCTGGGGAGGGGGGCAGAACAGTCCCATTAATCGTAGGGGTCCTACACAATGAGACATGAGTGGGGGCCCCTTGTGCTCAGTGGCTCAGAGCAGTCGATGACTGGCCAATTAATGTGCAGTCCGGCAACTGCTATCTGTGGCCTAGTCCTGGCCCAGCCCCAGAAAGTCAGTAAGCTGCATGGGTCTCAACCCCAAACTCAGTCATCTGTTGCAGCAGTTGGCCCTAGGGGGCCTGGTTGTGCACCCCCCTTTGCCGTGCTATAGATTGCAAGACTCACCAGCCACGGAGGTGGGCACTTCAGGGTCCAGTATTTTGCCCTCCAGAGTGACTTCAGGGGTATGGGAGGCCCAGGACACCCTTCAAGCGGCCTCCCCAGATGCTGACCACCGAGGATGGCTGCACCAAGGCCAAACTAAATCCGGATGGTGGCCCCAGCTAATACCATGGCTGGATGGTGTAGGGTAGTGGGAGGCCCGTGTAGAGAGGCATAGATGTACCCTGTGGCTGTGCCAAGTATTCAAGACTGGGGGCTGACAGAATCTTCACTGCCCTCTGCGGAGACCCAGTAGTCAGCAACAGGCGAGGGGAGCTGGTCCAAGGCTGCACAGGGCTCAGACTGCGGCCAAATTTGGTGGGATGGCTGGGTGGTGTCGGCCTCTGGTGGGACCAAGGAGGAAGGCCACCTAGTGCATAGTAGCCATGCCGGGCATCCAAGATGTTGGGCTGGAGGATACCTGCTTAATGATGGGAGCTCCGTGCCTCCACCTAGATGGCTAGATTCAATGATTCGGGCCTACAGCTACCTTCATGGGGCTACCGGGAGTCTGCCCAGAAGAGCCGTTTTAAGACATGGGCAAAGTGGGCTCTGGCCCAGGGCCCCAGTCTTTCAGGGGGCCCTCTGATAGAGCCAGCTATGTTCTGCAGAGAGTCTTGCCCTGATGGCCTTTACTAATTCTTAAACAGATTATTTTAAATACAATTTTTCCTTTAATTTATTTTTATTGTGGACGATATGTGAGAGTCTATTACAGGCATTTTGCAGAGAAATGTGTTTATGTTTCATGCAACATCCATACAAAAACACGTTCTTTTAGATCAAAACAGGGCCTCACATATAAGAAAACGGGAGGGTGTCACAGAGATTGTTTGCAGCAATATTAGTGAGCTACTGCTGTGTTACAATATTGAAAATAGATCTTACTATCTCTGAATATTTGATGTAAACACATTTAGAATTTGGACGGGTGTGCCTGTTAGTGATCTGGCTAAAGACTGTATGAAAGAGCTGAAATTGAATCATGAATTTAAAACTGTTCTCAACAGTGGCCCCCAAAATAGGTTTGGCTCAGGGCCCCCAAAATCCTTAAGATGTCCCTGGGTCTGCCCTGATGGCAGGAGGTGGGGCAGGCAGGCCCGATGCGCAGATACAGTGTTAAAGGCCCACTGGGATCCGGAGCTGTAGCGAGACACACTCTATTCCTGTCTTGGCAACTCCCCCACCAAGTTCTTTTTTGTAAGCATTGGTTTAAAAATCTATTTCCTCGTGTTTAACCTGTTCCATTAATGTTAATTTGCACCATTATTATTCATTCAGGAAAAAAGTCAAGAAGTATTTAGCCTCTGGAAAACTCCTTTCTCATCATCCCTCAAGGTTGTAGTTGTTCCCTATTGCTTCCTCCATTGAAAATACATGTACTTTTCCTATTGACAGGAGCAAGTTAACAAGAGTTTTCAGAGCAGCAATCTACCTTCATAATGCTGGTGAATATCCACATATCTAAACATTTGTGGTGTTCACCAATTTATAGTTGTGGCCCCACTCAGGCATGCCTATAAGCTGCTCAAAATGTTAAACTTTTTTGTACGGAAATTGTACGATACAGGACTAATTTCCAAGCGGGCAAATTTCATGTGCGGGGGTAAAACCGCACCATTCCTGATCTCTATATCATGAATGGATTTTTGTATTCACAAATGCAGCTTTGTGTACCTAATTTGGATTTAGGAGCGTGCAAAACATTTATGAATCGGTGCAATAGGGCCAGAATCACTAAGAGCAGGCATTTGCTCTCTTAGCATTATTTCTAAATGTCTGACTTTTTTTTACATATATGACAGTCGTAGTTTCTATATTACATATAACAGGAGTAATACATGAATAAATCTGCATACAGCAATGCAACACATTTAGCTTTATTTTGGTTTATTGATAGGAAAACATTGTCTATGCATGGGGAGATCCCTTCCCCTCTAACTCGTTATTACTGGTGGGTTTCTTTCCCTGGTCTGACACTGTACATGCTCTTATGCAGGTCATTGACAGGTGGAAATGAGTCTTTTCAGTGAGGGAAACTGCCAACTCTTTGTAAATACTCACAAACCTTAAGTTTGTTGGTGTTCGGACCCAGTCGTCAAGGCCAACAAACCCTTGCCTACTCCTTTGGCTGAATACAGAAATTCCAACACCCCAGAGAAATGAACTATGAGCATGAAGGACCTGTATTGTCCACCAGTCCTAATCTAATCAGCATTAGGAATTCACAAAGTACTTTTGAACTTGAATTTAAATTTAGTAAATTGAATTTAGGTTTGCAAATTTAAGGACTGGGAACTCAATAGAAAAACTATTCCTCTTATCCTTATGTCACATTTAGCAAAATCAATGAAAAACGGATTCTCTATGTTTTTGAGTAAGTGCAACGTTTCTGTACAATGACATTTTTGTGGTACCTATTGATTTCTCTTTGAAGCCATTGAATGACCTACATTTTCAAAATGATGCATTTATTCTAATACAACAAAATACATTTTGCTCCCAGTGTGAATCTGGCCCAAGGACGATGAAGAGCTTTATTACAGAAAAAGACTTTGCTGCACATTTTTTAAGCACAGCTAGAGTAAGTAATTTGCACAGAATCACATGACGCAGATGAGACGCCAGGACTCAAACGTAGTTCCTTATGTTCCAAAGTCAGTAGCTCAAGCCACTAGGCTGCATCTCTAGTATACAGATAAAACAAACAAAAAAGTCCATTATGCAGTTTAACAACACTTTAGGTGACTTATCCTAAAGACCAGTAGCTCAAGCAAGAATGAATTCTTTAGGGGAGACGTTATGATAAACTTGAATTCTATGTCAGTTTTCTACCTCACTCCTACCCATTGCCAAGAAATGAACTCAGCTGCAGCGATAACACATCCCTTCCAATATTTAAAATATTTAATAAAAGAAGACAGCAATGTCTGGTTTTCATAATTTCACTCGGCTCCCACGGCAGCTGTTCAGCCATCTTGAAAATCAATGTTATTATGACCTTTAACCCCTCTCTTCCTGCTGAGAGTCTCTCCTACAGGTTACTCCCCGGGATGAATACAATAAAAGCTAATATATAACAGTGAAGTCCCAGGGTTAACGTCTTTAACAAGATAATGTTACGTGAGGGAACTGTAAACCGAATCATTCACGAATTCTTCTTGCTTGTTGCGGCTTAGAATCTGTGATAAAACTAAATGTGAAGTTTATGTTGCTTGTGATCCTCAAACAGCACGCATGCTTTCTTGTTTTTATCGCTTTGTGCAAGGCTGTCAGTTTATATTTGCAGATTGTCGAGACAAACTACATTGAGTCATGCCTATGAATTTGTTTTACGTATTTGCCATGTGCATGCGATTTACGATGATGCCAGTAGGGGTTTCAGGAAGCTTGTGCATTAGAGAACGAGAACACTAATGCAGGAAGATAAAACCAGAGAACATTGTACTTGGTCGGAACAGTCTCTTACATAAGGACAGACTGTTAAACTTCATCAAGCCACCCTAATTCACAGACCTGAAGCACAAGCCATAAGTGTATACCATTAAATGACTCTTTGGAGTAAAAAAATGAAATATTGATTGAGTCAATATGGAAAAACACTGGAGGAAGAGGAAAACATATACCAAACAAGCATTGGCAATGTCAACAGGGCTGTCCTTTACATACGGTAGGTTTTGGACAAATGTATGTATCTGGTGCCCACAGGTGTCCTGTAAAGAAAATTCCATAATGAAGCAATATCTTTGAAGCAACAAAAAGGAAGCTCAGAATAGAGCCATGTTGCTGAACAAAATGCATTAGCAAAGATAATCTGTACCTTCGCAAAACAGTGTCCTGCAAAAGAGTCAGAAGATTAAATTTGCATTATAATTAGTTGCCTAAAAGGGATATTTGTAGCACAATATGGCATAGTAGATATTTTCTGTCTAACTGCCATCTCAAGTGAGATAATGTGTACCAACAATGCAAGGAATGTTGTATTGTTAATGAACGACTGTATAGTGTACCTTTAGCACCCAAAACTATGAAGAAAATAGTACAGAAAGTTAATGTTATGAGCACAATACTGGAGAGTGGACAGTGCTGGGTCCTACAGTCTCTCAATCTGGCACTATTAGTGCAGGCATTTTGAGTTTATGTGCAAGGCTGTGTGCACCGCATGTTTTGGGGAATTTTAAATAGAAAGTGAACTTACACGATACTGTAAACATGCTAAAAATGAATAGTCATGCTGGTTATAGGTGCAAGTGGGAAAAATATATATGCAAATCAGCTGCGGGTCGAAGCAAAGGAAAGAGCAGTAGATGAATTTCAAAGCCCTTTACCCCTCACATTTCTCTGTGGGAAAATAATGAAAGGACATTTGATAAGACTGCAGGCTTGCCATAATAATGTTGGTGGAAAAGAGTACATCACAAACAAATTTTCTATTATGTAATTAAACAAGGTTAGATAAATGAACTAAGTGATACTGTAAATTACTTGCTGATGAACAAAGTTGCTGGTATTTTGTTGGGAATAATCACAATTGCATATACATCAAATTAATATTTGAGATATCACAACGAAATCAAATAAATATAAAGAATCAAATAGGGTTTGCAATGTATTTTGTACTAAGCCATTTTTTAACTTAACAGGTGGAGTTACATAGGAAGCATTTTTTATTTTGACACTTTTATGTTATCTGGTATGTAAATTGAGCCCCCATTTCTCTGGTACTCTAGGGCTGACCTACTGGTGTCCTGACCACTGAGCAACATGTACACCCTTTTAGCATTTGATTCTCAAGGTAGTGAGGCAAGCAGACCAAGGTTTACGCAGGGAGGTGGTGTGAGGTTAGAGACACAGAACTCAACAATGCTCCCAATAACACAGAATAATGGATTGTCCAGTCAAGTATTTTATTACATAAGTACCTAATGCTAAACAAATAGATAATAGGGAATACAAGCTTAATTACTTGAACATCTCACAATGAAACTCAGTTCAATAGGAGCATATTTAGTGCAGGCTCACTTGTGGTGCAATGAGCAGCTTCCCTTTGTTTTGACCAAGATGTCAGACTCTCCCGTACTGTAGATGTCTTTTAAAAGCAACCTCTGGCAAAGTTCAGTCATCAATCCCTGCCTACCCAAGAGCTGTGTTACCTTCAGCTAGTGAGCCATTTCAATTGAAAGCTCTGCCATCAGGTGCAGTCAAAATGCAAAGCAATAAAAATCCCAAACCGAATTTGAAAAATAGGGCAACATTTAATTAAAAAAGTGCACAAAGTTCTACAGTTAGCAAAAATATAGGGCCGAGCAAAAGGCAAAAATTTGGGGATGCCCAAGCAGTAAAGTTTGATTTCCTATATAAGTACAACAGGTCATTTTCTGTCAGTTGTTTTCATTAACAGTTCTTAAAACAATGAGATCATGCTATATAAGTCGACCACAGAAAGAGAAGGGCAGAAAGGAGGCTTCACACCAGGTGACACTATGACAGGCTTTACTCAATCTATCTCTAGTTCCTTTTGAAGGCTAATGGAAAAGAAGACACTCACCCTTCATGCACTGAGCTATCAGTGCAGCTGGCTTCATGAGATCAGAATGAGAGGCCTTGCTATTTCCTTGAACACAGAATTGCATTATTCTAACAGATATGTGGGTGGGCACCATCTCTGAAACTCATAATTGTTTTTTTTTCTGTTTTTATAGAATTCTAGAATTAGCCTAGCACTTAAAAATAGCAAAAAGAGGATAGGAATCCTAAATATTCATAACAGCAATCATGTTGGAATGGTATCTATTATTCATGCTTTTGGTAGATGATGCTGCCACTTTATTATCTCTCTGGTTACAATTCTTATTGTGTGCACTAGACTAGGGTTTTAATTTTAAAATACATATTTGAACGTATCCTTAGTGTTCTAGTATTTTTTTGATTGTGTTATTTCTTAATGAAAGAAGGTTTGGAGTTCAACTAACTGTCCTTGTAACATCTCATGTATTTGATCATTACCTACAGCACATCTTGCTTGAATATTGCTTAGTGGGGTGTGTAATGGTTTAATGGTTGAGTGCAACTGGTTTTCTGATTTGGTTGGCACATTGACTAAGGGCCTGATTTACATCTTGGCGGGACTGGTCCCACCCTTGCTTTTTCAAAGGTCTTCCTGCCTGCCACCTCAGGGGTCTGCCCGCTCTCCTTAGATGTTGACTGGTCACTGGAGGGAAGACCGTTGTAGTCCCGCTGCCTCCGCCAGGATCTTTCTCCCGTGTCGACAGTGTTAGAGGCTGAAGCAGCTGTTGGAGGGAGGCCTGCCAAGATTCCCGCCATGCAGATTACAACGTGCCTTTCTGGCAAAGTAAATGTGGTGGGGAAACCTCCAAGCCCAGTTAGCTGAATCGAAGAAAAAGAGTTGAAACTCACCTTTTTTCAGGGTCCCACCACCGAATCCATCCTGAACGCCATTGTCCAGGTCCTTCCTGTGCTGCTGCTACTTGCCCACAACACTCGGCCACCCCGTTATCACCGGAATCTAATTGTAGGCTTTTATGGTGGGTGTGGGTGTACATTCAATAGTGTGTGTATGTTGTTGGTGCGCAATGCTATATGTAAAAATATGGGCAGTACACATTACCTACATATACATATTGGCGGATTCACAACAGATCTGTGTATTGAGATGAAAATAACACCACCACAATTGCCGCACTCCATTAGCACTCTGCCGCCAGAACACTGCCAGCACAATGGGAACATCTAAATTGTCTCGGCGCAATCCCGACGACCTGAAGGCGATGAAGTACTGCTAGACAGCAGAGAAGACCACTGCGGCGGCGGGAACCTGTCTATCACCACCCCATCTAAATACGACGGGCAGAAAACCGTCAGCTCGAAGAAGTACGTGGGACTGCCGCTGGATGACGGCAGTCCCACCAAAATCTAAATCAGGCATTTAGTCCATAGTGCCAAGGTGCCCAGAAAACTGACCTCTGTGTTTCTAGAACAATCTAGAAAAATGATCATTTGGCACCTGGCTGTGGGGCACAGATGTTTTAGATCTTTGAGTAGTTTTGGATGACACACTCAAGAGACCAATTTTTCCAGTTTGTGGAGATGTCTGTTGTAATATTGAGTGCCCCCTTCAGCTCAGATTGGTGCTTCCTATTTGCGGTAAGTTTGTCTGGAGCTTGACTTATAAATAGGGGTGGGTGTAACTCTCGTTATTCAATGTAGCATAATTACTTGGAATTACCTAAAAAATCAGCAAGATTATGCTTGAATTACGCAAGAAGAGTAATTCTGCCTTTAGCACTATTTATATTTAAATGCAGTAGAACACAAATAGTGAGCATGTGGGGCCACTTGTGCTTGCTAAATTTGCTCTCGCATTAGGATTTTCCCCCAAATTACTCTTGACTATGCAAGCAGGCATAATTATCCCTTCTTTTGTGTCAACGAGTCACACGGAATTACCAAAATTACTCTAATTACTCCAGGGTATTTGAAATTCTGCCCAGGCTTACTTATAACATGTTTTCCCCATTTTTTTAATTTTTGTGTGAGTTTCATATTTTGAATCTGTTTGTTACAAATGGTGCAAGTTTCTATTTTTTCTATCTTTTTGCTTTTTGCCTCCACGTTTTGAAGAATCTTTTTATTGGCCATAGGACTCTGAGCACTTTACCACTGCTAACCAGTGCTAAAGTACATATGCTTCTTCCCTAAACATGTGTGTAATTGGTGTATACATGATTGACATATTTAATTTACTTGTAAGTCAATTGTAAGGTGGGATACCATATACCCAGGGCCTGTAAATTAAATGCTACTAGTGGACCAAAGCACTGATTGTGCCACCCACAGAAGTAGCCTTTCAAACCTGTCTCAGGCCTGCTACTACAGTGCCCGTGTGTGCAGTGTACTGCCACTTCAGCTTGTCATTTAAAACTACTTGCCAAGCCTTAAACTCCCCTTTTATTTATACTATTTCCCATGACATCCTATTATACCGCCTAAAAGCCTATAGCATCTCGCACCTGGCCTTAGACTGGCTAAAATCATTTTTGACA
This sequence comes from Calotriton arnoldi, assembly GCA_963921515.1. Classification (NCBI taxonomy): domain Eukaryota; kingdom Metazoa; phylum Chordata; class Amphibia; order Caudata; family Salamandridae; genus Calotriton; species Calotriton arnoldi. Next base: position 799,245 of record CAWUFW010009002.1, on the reverse strand, counting down.
GACCATCATCAAATTGTTACGCTTGACCACTATCAGTCAGCCGCAAAACCTTTGCATACAGGTGTTCCACAGGGCTCCACCCTAAGTCCAGTGTTGTTTAATGTGCATATGGCCCCCCATAGATCTGATATCATCATTTAATATTGAAACCTCCTCATATGCTGATGATACTCAGCTGATCTTAGCATTGGACAAAACACTCTGCAAATGAAGAAGAGGACTTCCTACAATGTCTCACGGAGGTCATTCACTGGATGAAGCGGAACCATCTGAAATGTAATACTCAAAAAACAGAAATCATTCTCCTTGGCAAATCTAACACCTTCACCCCCTAGACGCTACTGGCAGACACGCCCCCCCCCACCCAACACGGTAGAAGTAGTTAGCAATCTGGGGGTTAAATTTGACACAGATTTATCCTTTCGTCCACAAGCGATATCAGTGTCTGTGAAGTGTTTTCAGTTGATTAACCCCTTGTGTGCTTCGGACGGCCCCTGGCCGTCCGACGTCACGGTGGGCATGTGCGGAGGACGGCCGGGGGCCGTCCGAACTCCGCCCACTCAATAAAACGCCCGCACAGCGCGAAAATTCGCGCAGCGCGGAACGGGTTAAATCTCTAAAAAAGTTCTTTTATTTCCTCCCCGTCACCATAAGAAAAACTGTTACAGCAGCCTTAGTAGCCTCCATAAGGCAATTTAAAAAAAACTCCAGTCTGTTCAACATGCAGCAGCCTGCCTGGTGCTCAAATTGCCGCGTCGCCTATCAGCCTCTGCCGCCTAAAAATCACTACACTGGCTGCCTATCCATAACAGAGTACTGTTTAAGATACTCATTATTACTTTTAGAGTTTTCAGGGCATCAGGACCTAAATACTTAACAGCCAGATTCACTCCCTATGTCACCTCATGCCTCTGACGTCTTCTTCAGCGAATCTTTTAAAGCCCACACCGTTTAGATATAAAACAAAGGGAGGGAGATCAGTAGCCGTTCTTGGGGTAAAAGCATGGAATACTCTCCCTTGTCATCTCCGGTTCATTCACTCAGAACCTTCCTTAAGTTAGTCCCTGAAAACCTGGATCTTCGGAGCCACGGATTCTCTCTGCTTCTCTCTTATTTAATTTACTCATAGCTAGGAGAGCAGCATCCACCTGAGCCCATGATCTCTTTCTGCATAGCGCTAAGATACTCCTGCGGAGTGATAGTCATGCTTTATAAATAATATATATATACATACATACATACATACATATAAGTCACTCTTAAGTAGCCCCACGGGTAGGGTGTTATGGAAGTAAATGGTATATTTTATATTTTGTATGCTCTGGTTCTGACAAACAGGCTATTTCATTTTTCTCTATTGTGAGGCCTACTCCTCTCATAGGTTAGCATTGGGAATTCCTCAATAAAAACTTAAGCTTTAATTCCTGATCAGAGAGGAGTGACCTTTTCATGTTTCATAGGTTTGGAGTGGTATTGATAAAAACTACTTACTGGTGAAGTTGAAGTTGAATTTAACATTACTAGTTAGAAATGCCACTTTTAGGAAGTGGAGATTTCTCTGCACTTGTGTGCCTAACAACCTGTCTCCAATGCACGTCTGGGGTGGGTGACAGCTACACTTTGTGCATTCCCTCTAGACAGCCACAACCCAGGAAGGATAGGTGTGTCTGAGTACTCATCTACATACATCTGTATTCTGATGGCCTTGTCTGGGCAGGATGGAAGAGAGGGGCTAACACTTCACTTGAATAGGTAGTGTCCTGTCCCCACACAAAGGGCTGATGTACTCCGCATAGATAGCCTGGCAGACAGGACTGGGCTGAAAGGGAGACCTGTGCACTTCAGAGAGCTGCTTTGAAGTCACCCCCACATCAAAGGCACTTTTGGGTATAAGTACTGGGTCTCTGACCCCCTAGACACTTTGGATCTTGAATTGAACCTCTGTCAGAAGGACAGATGTGCTACTTAAAGGACTCATCTTTGGACTGCAGACATGCCTGCTTTTCTCTTGTGTTGCCCTGGAGCCTGCTGCTCTCTAACTCAGCTGCAGTACTGCTGGACTCTGCCTTCCATCCAAGTGATCTCCAAGGGCTTGTTGGCTTGCCTCCTGTTGCTTGAGACTCAAGGAAATCAAAGTTTCTACCTCTGCTCCTATACCTGACTCACTGGAAGTGGCCCTGATACTTGCAACATGGATTTCAACACCGCTCCTGTCTGTGTGTAACAGAACTCGTGCATCGACCCGGTTGCAAGAGTAAAATAGGCGCATCGTATCAGAACCAGTGTTTTGCCTCCAGAGAACAACTCATTGGGCAGCTTATCGCCACTGCTGCAGCTTAGTAAGATCGGCGCATCCCCTCGACCGCGTGGTAGAATCCGGTGCATCCCTTGACACATCTCGACTCCAGCACCTGTCTTCAGAACTGATGCATCGCCTTTACTGCATGGAGAAAATTAACACATCCCCTTGGTTACGACCAGAAGAGGTACTTTGTTCACCAGGGCCTGCGTGGGTCCTGTAGTTGGCTGGCGCTTCATCGTGATCTGCCCGAACTTTGACTTTGCCCCGTTCCAGCGTGACCTAAAGAAACCTTTTAGCGCTACTTGCTTCTAAGCGCTTTATCTGCATAAATTCTTTTAAAATTCAACATCTCAACTTCTATACATTGGAATTCCATTGTATTGGTCTTGTTTTGTTTATAAGATAATAACTTTTTTTATAAACCTGTGTGGAGTCTTTTTGTGGTGTATTCATTGTGTTACTGTGTGTGTGTTGACAAATCCATTACAAATTGTCTCTTTAGATAAGCCTGACTGCTCTGTGCCAAGCTACCAGAAGGTGAGCACAGGTTATCTTTTAGTGTGTATCTATCTTGCCCTGACTAGGATTGTGGCTTTTGCTTGGACAGGTTGCATACCTTTGCTAATCAGAAACCCACTTTCTAAAAGTATTTAAAAAGTTGGACGTGTGCTTTTGAGGTTTACATGTCCTGGTAGTGAAAAACTCTTAAATGTGTTTTTTACTACTGCAAGGTCTACCTCTCCCATAAGTTAACATTGAAGTTACCTTATTACATTTAATAAGCTGTAACTTCCAATTGGGAACAGGTAGATAATTCGAGTTTGGTGTCTAAAGCATTGTAATTTATAGTTCTCTTTAATAGTAATGGTAATCACAATTCTCTAAAAATGCCACTTTTAGAAAGTTAGCATTTTCTTGTCCTAACAATTTGGTGGTTGTAGCCTGCTCTTGAGTCACAGGGCTAGGTGTAGTTGGGCTTTGTGTATTTCTGCCAGACAGTGAGAGAAAGCAAAGTTAAGTGTTGGCAGGATGGACCACTCTGAGTTAGTGAGGGGGAGGAGCTGTCACTTACCACACTTACACATCAAAAAGGACCTGCCTGAGAACTTTCACAAAGGTGTTTGGCACTACTCCATTGTGACCCCAGACAATCTTGGGCCAGGGCAGGGAGGCAGGAAATTTCAAGCACCTCTCGGGGGTAGAAGCCTTTAGAACCTTCCCCTACTTCAAAGTAGCCACCAGGTAAAAACATTAGACCTCAGACAGCAACTCGTCAGTGGACTCCTGGACTAGTGAATACTACAGAAAAAAGAATTGCTGTGCTGCTTTTCTGCCAGAAGGACTGTCACTCTTCTGTCCTGCTACTCTGCTGCATTGTTGCCCTGCTTGCTGAGAAAGAAGATTGGACCTGCACCCTTGTTCCCAGGGTAAAGTGACTCAAAGGGTCAGCAGTTGACCTCTTGGTCTGACCTACAGGGACTTAACATGCTCCAGAGGCTCACTTCAGCTGTCCAGCTTGCCTGCTGCCTGTACCTGCTGCCTGGACCTGCCGGAGCCCCCTGGTCTCTGCTGGAGTGAGCTTCTGACCCCCAAGTGGCGCCCCTCAGGTCCTGGACCCTTGGTGTGGATTAGCTAAACTCCCCAGATGTTTTTGAGCAGTTCGCGAATAGGCCAGTTCTCGACAAGACCGTACTGCGAGCACCAGCCACCAACGCGAAGTTACGGTGAATCAACTCTTGGCGCTACAGCATTGACCGCTACTGTGGCCACCAATGCAAAGCTTCAGCCCTGACTGTCCATGACGGCGACATGATCTATGCACTTCAGCAATGACCACGACCATCCATGACGACCGACTCTTCCCAATACTTTGACAGATGTCTACAGCGCTCTCTCGGCTCCTAGTGCCCCCTTCCACCGCGATCCGAACACTTGACGGTGGACTGAGAAGGTAACTCTTTCAGCAGGACTAACCTGGTCTCTGTATTAGAAATGCGCTCCATTGCTGTTTGGCCTGAACTTGTGACTTTCTTCTCGTGTCGCATGACCCGATAGCAACAAGTGGCGCTTTGTGCTTTTATACTCTATTTTCACCTAAATCTTTAAAATTCCAAATCTCTGGTTCTACTGATTGTTTTATTTATTAAATTTTACTCTGAATTGATATAGGATGTTTCTTGTGTTGTTTTTTCACTTTATTACTGTTTGAAGGGCTGTGTCAAGCTACCAGAGGGTTTAGCACAAGTTAGTTTGTGGTTTGCTTGTGACTTCACACTGACAAGAATTGTGGTTATTTCTTGAGAAGGGGTTCACATCCCTCAACCAGTAACCCTTTTTTTTTACAATCATTATCATTGTTGCAACAAAGATACGGTAGTGCTTATACCAGCATGTGTAGACTCTATCCCTTCATGAGCAATGTTTGTGGAGAAGCCACAGTTCTGGCAGTGTGCCAGCGGCTGGCAGCAGTTCCCTTTCAGGATCAAGAAAGGGAAATTCCAATTTTAGAAGTATACACCTGTTTGGGCTGTGAATGAGATACCTTAGGTTTGTGGGCTCTTAAGACACACCTCAAAGCTAAAAATGAGATTGAGGGATCGGGACAGGAGAAAACTGCCCTGAAGACTAAAGAGAAGCTCGAAGCAAAACAAAAAACAAAGACTGGGCCTTTCCTAATGCAGGAGCCCGACAGGGGTGATACAATTTGAGCAACCATGATAAAATGAAATATCAGGATCTGTATCAGTATCCTGATGGCCATTCTTCCCATTCATTTCAGGACCCTGGGGACAGTAAAAGGGCAGAAAGAACTGGATGGACTGAGTATCACAGAAAGAATGAGTACATCAAGCAGAAAAGTGAATCCGCACATGAAGCTGTAGTTAGTGTAAAGAAGAAAGGTTCAGACTCAAAAACTCATTTTTTTTAAAAAGGTAGCAGATCTAGCAAATAAACATGTCCAACAAACTACGGTTCTTCTGCAGAACTTGGCGATAGCACTTCTAGACAGTACAACAAAAGTGACAATAGTTTGCCAGGCTCTCAAGGAGCATCTGGTGGTGATGCCAGTTAAAGAATGTACATAGGTTGAGATTCCGGATGGACTTGCAAACCCTCCAGACAGGATTTAGGATGTAGAAATACAGATTGAGTGGGACCTACTAAGCAAAATAAAAGCTATACTCTGGCATAATTTGGTGGATGCTTATGACATCATTCTTGTAGAGGATGACTAACCTTCAGCTTTTATTAGGGATGTACTTCGTGGGGAAGAGGTAATAATGCCAGTGTTTTCCTCCTTGGTACCTGAAGAAGTCAGGAAAAAATATGCACCTGTGTGGGTTTTCGAAAAAGCTCTTGCATTGTACAGAAATCAAATAGTGTGAGACAAAGAATCAGTTCCAAGATGTAATTCCCTTAAAGAGTGAGCTGCAAGTGCAAGCTCAATATTCTTTGAACACATAAGCTAAGCATGATAAAAATATGATTATAGATCAGCTGCAATATCAAGGTATAATAATGCCTTGTAGTTCTGCAATGAATACTCCCCTTTATTCAGTGTTAAAGCCTGATTCTTCATACAGAATAGTATTAGACTATAGAAATTTAAATGCACATACATGCAAATAACCAGTACAAAATATTCATGTACGTGCCTGATCTTGAAGTACTTCAAATGGTATCAGAGGGAAAAACACCTGATCCATTACTCTGTTTGAATTTGATGCAGAACGTTCAAGAAACTACAATTAAATTAGCTAATGTGAAACATTGTGATGCTGTCAGCTGTGAAGAAAGGATTCATAAAGCTGCTGATGGGGGGGGGGGTTGCCTGATAAGATGGGCGAGTGAGCAATGATCTCCAGCTTCAGAGACCCCAAACTCAATCCAACATAATCCTGCATCTGCTGCGGCCCTTGAAACTGACAACTCTGCTCCTGAATTGGGAGTCCAGCATAGGGGCTACTCCCACTGCTGAAATTGCCAGAAAATGAGTGATTAGCTGCCTTCCTTTCTGCATTGCTCCAGGCAGGAAGCTGGCGGCCGTAGCTTCTTCCAGGTGGCAGTGATCACTCAACCGTGGCTTTGGAGCCTGTGTGTTGTGGCGGAGTGCAAGGTGGCTCCTCTGGCTCCGGATGAGGCAACAGGTGTGGCAGGTGGTCTGCTGCAGGGGACCGGTCAGAGTTGACGCAGACCTATTTGGAGACTGTAAACTCGACTGGCTACCCAAGGGGAAAAGTGCAACCTTTGCCTACCTTCTCTCCTTCGAGTTACGGTCAGGTGATGGATGGTGCTGGTTCAGCTTCCTGAAATACACAAACAAGGCTGTGACTAGGAGTTTGAGGAGTGACGGTGCAACCGGCCTCTACCTGCAGACTCCGGTTCCATGATGGGCCAAGAATGACTCACGCCGCATCTGTTTGGTGATCCATGTCAGAGGTGGCCCTAGGAGATTGAGAAGACTGAGGTGGGTGCAGGGACATTCAGAGACCCCCCATGTGGTCACTTGGAGGGAAGGTGATGTGGTAGTCCATATGTGGGCCCCCACGGTTCACTCCTGACATCCCCACTGGCCCATACATGGCGAGCCTGTGGGTTCACATTGACAGTTTTAGAGAGTGGCAGGATTAGCTTTAAGTCAACTCAATGTGAGTAAAATAATTTCCTACCCCCATTCTGAGGCCTGCTACCTTCGTGACTTACCTCTAAGCGACCTCAAATCACTAGTAAGCAACTGTGACACACAAACCTGTTTCCATTTAAAATTGTGGGGACTCACAAGGCCAGACCAATGATGTGTCATAGGATGCACTAGTGAATGTTTATGGTGCATGGGCTACATGTGAGGAAAGAGCCAGGGTATTGTCTACTAGGGATTGAGTGATTGCGTTCTGCTCTCTCCTCCATCCCCTCCTGAATCTATGTTAATCTGAAGCCTGTGGATAGGACTTCTCCCGGTTGTGCATGTCACCCAGGAGGCTGGAGCTGGTATACCAGAGAGGTGACTTGAGGGATATGACTGGCCTTAGCCTAGACTTTTATGTGGGCTCATATTCGTCCCTAGAATGTTCAGATCACGATGATAAAAAATAAAGGAGTAGGGGCCCCTAAACAGGGCCGCCTCGACAAATTCTCAACAACAATCACTGGATAGCATTTTCCTTCTGGCCATATAATGGAGGAACTGACAGCGGCTGTGGCCATGCACTTGTATCCTAATGAATCATTCTGGGAGGCATGGGCTTTACTGTGCATCCACCCATGGATTTCACACAATCCCAGATTGACAAAGGTTTGTAAACTGGGATTGAGTGGAATCGCTATGCCTCCCAGAGGATGGCGTAGCGAGGAAAAAAATATTTCTGCAGCACACGTAGAAAGATGAAAATGCCTTGAGGGATTGTCTTTGTGCAGTAGGGTCCCCCTTCCTGCACAAAAACAGTTCTCCTTGTAAAGCAGGTATCCTTGCACTGTGGTGCATGGCTGTCTGAGTTGGCGCTAGGCTGACTGAAGTGCAGCAGCGCTATGAGACAGCAGAAGTGCACCATATCTTAGTCGGTATGGTATAGGTGTGCTCTCTTCATTTCATGCAAAGCAGCACAGCATTGTATGGAAGATTAGTAAATCTGGTCCTTGATTTTTAAGGCCGTAAAAATTCAATTTTATTGGTTTTGCAGTCAAAATATGAACCTACACATATATCAGGACTATAATATATGGGATTCTCTAATCCCCATATAAAAAACTGCCTCTAATTTCCTTATTATATGTGGCTTGTGATGCATCTAGTCATCTGTAACAAAGAAATGATGTAGCTGCTCAACTGTATTAAGTTATCACTGTTTTGTGCTGATGTCCCAATACCTGCTTCCAGAGCCAGCAGCAAGGGAGACATGCATGTCATGAAGCATATTTGCAGTCTTAATTTAAACACAGAAAAAAAGACTGGCTTTTCTTTCTTCTGATATATTTTTCTAAAATAAAAAGCATTGTGCAGAAAGGAAATATTTTTACCAACATGTTTATTTTTTCCACGCTATGTCATTACAGGCAAGATGGACTATCTCTGTGTTTCAACACAGCCTTTTTAAAAACCTGATTTACATTAATAAATCCTAATATCTTTCCGCAAAAACTACTAACTTCTTTTTTGTGTGTTAAATTTTGCAGTGCAGGTTCGATTTCATTCTTCGTGTCCGCAATAAACATGAAAGAGCAAGATGCCGAGGTTTTAGGCAGTTTGTGGAAAGGGTGGTGTGACCATGTACTATAAAGAATACATTTCTCTCTGTCGTTTATTAAAATAATGTTTCAAGTCATCTTGGAGTTCAATGACCTTTTAAAAGATCTTAGCCTTTTGCCTCATTCCTCTAGATGTTCATGGGACTCCTCGGTGTCTAGCAATATCCTTATAATGTACTGCAGGGAGTACTTTATCCCATATATAAAATTGTTTCCCAAAATGTTGTATTGCCTAAGCTACACAACTTTGCGGTCAGCACTGAGAAACACATGACGGTAGTGGTGTTTTATAAATCTTGCCGGTCAGTCGATAGTTCTAATGCATTTTATAGGCATCACATTAACCTCATAAAAATTATTGTGCTGATCTTTTCCAGGTATTTCCTTAAACGTTTTGCTTATTATCTTTTTGTGTTTGGCTTTTTCACAGTTTAGAAATTTTAGAAATGTTCTCCATTATACTTAATGGAGACAAAGCTCTTTCACCCACAGCATAAGATAACTTCAAGTGATATCAAGGGCTCTGTAGAAGTGTTTAAAATAACATGCAATAATATAGATTGTAATAAATATGCAGTATTAACGTGCAAACATAAATAAAAGAAAGATTTCAATTAGAATTGTGAATCATGTACATAGCTGTCATATTCACACATACTAAGCCTCAAATAGCTAATGTAGCACTGCTAAAACGTCTAGTTTAATTAGAAATTGCTTAAGCACATGACATTTTATTTTTCAAGCATAAGATGAAAACACAAAAATGTAGATATAACATAAATGATAAACTCTTGACTCTTACATAGAACTGCTTTTCATAATGAAGTTAATAATTTATAAAGTTTCACAAATGTCTGCAGAATGTTTCTAGCTAAACACAGCTTTCTGTTGCAGAGATTAGAAGTTAATCTTTTTAAAGGATAACTGTGCAATCATACATATAGAATCAGGATTTAAACTTGGATTTGACCCTTCCAACTAACTTGAATTTTCTTTTCAGTGCATATTTTCCTGCAAAATGATTTCTTTCATTAAAGAGATGTTTCAAACTTTACATAGCCTATTGGGCAGACTTTAGTTTCGAAAGTTTAGAAAGGTACAAGTACACGTGGGAAAAGGCATGATGGCTGGAAAGCTGAACCATGATCAACATTAGTTGCAACAAATCTAACTGAATAGTTAATGGACTATTGTTCTCTCAGTGATATGATTAGGAGTGATCTTGTTCCCAGGAAAACTGCGAACGGTGATTGGATGGAAGAAAACTAAGAAGAAACAAACTGTCATAAATGTGTTGTTTATATAAGTGCGTGTTCATAGAGTAGCTTAACCCACTTCATTCCACTTTTGACTGCCAACCCTTTGACCAGACCTGTTCCTGCTTTATACCCAGACGCTTATTCCATTTACCCAGACCCTACGCCACACCGCTCTAAGACTCTTCTGAGTTTCCTGAACTTCTCTTTATGGGATGTTCTGTTTCAGAGTTTTGATTATTTGAATTGATAGATTGCTGAAGTTTTTTGCTTGCTCTCATACTCTCTCAACATAGAGCTTTTCATGAGTTCTTACTGGATTCTTTCCTTTATGGAACATGCTATTGTTTTTACTGATTGATGATATACCGTCTTGATATTAAGAAGATTTTATTACTTATTGATACATTTGATTAATGACCTAATAAAGATAAAATACAAAAATATTTTGAATTAATAGAACCTTTAAAACTTTCCTAACTCTCTTCATTGACTAACGAAAAATATTGATTATTGATATTAAAATTGTTGATGTATTGATGATTTGATTTTCTCTTGTCGCCACAACAGCCAAGGTCTATCGGCCTGCATGAGTGGGAATTAGCCCGGATGTTGGTAAATCAGAAACTGTCATTTAACCTGATTCTTTCTCCAGCAACCCTTTATTTCCACATTATGCCAAAGGAATTGAAATCCCATGATGTTTGAAGGGACCATCCAGTGACTGACATGACAATAGGTCTCAAAACGCAAGCAGGCATCATCAAATAAAGGAACATTCTAGAATGATTATAGCTGGTGATCGTCAGAAAAGCAAGCAGTTTAAAGGATGGCCCCTTTAAGCCTGATGGCATGACAAGAAGTACCATCACATAGCCTTTGACATAGTTGAAGTAACACATAGTGCATTATAAAACCCTACAGCAGCAGCAAAATTAATGCATACATTCAGAATTGCAGATACGCAGATTAAAGTGAAGCAAACAAGTTAAAGGTGTACGTAGAGGTCCCAGAAGCAAACTCTGATCAACCCTAAACGATTCCCATCAAAGCAATGAATGTGTGACAGAATGCCTGAGCATCAGCAACTGGTTGGTTGCTCTGTTTTTCTTTTAACATTCGATTGAATCCCTTCCAGACCAGCTTATATTTTATTGACTTATTACCCACTTATAAATTTCCAGATTTTACTACTTCAACTCACAAAAGTAATATTATTGGTCTATTTCTCCTCTTTTTTGTTGTTAGCACTAGAGTACATTTGTGGCATTATTGCTCTCTGTAAACAAATGAATAAATAAATAAATAAATGTTACCATCAGTTCCCTACTATTTGGGTGTTCATTATTACCTTGTTGTAAATATGTCTTCTATTACTACTAGCAGTGTTTACTTTGATTTATTTATTCTCACCATCTGAAATATTTTCTTCATAATTTCAATAAATAATTTTCATGTATATCAAAAGTTATTCTTTCTTTAGGTTTGTTCCTTCAGTACGCACTAGCCATCCATTTTGAAGGGCCAGATGTCATAGTCTCATGCTCACGCCAGCGGAGTCTTCAGAATTACTGTTTACCTTAGTTTGAAGGAAATTAATTATTATATTTGTTGACTACATTGGATGATAGGTATTGCATTATGATTGGAGGCCTTAAATCATCCTAATCCAAAATAACTGTTCCGATTGTGATGGTTGAAAAATATTTAGGAATTGTCCTCAGTGGTCTTCTATTCCCACTTACCTCACAAGCTTTTGCCCTTCTTCAGATTAAGCCTCTCATTTTCAAAGCAACAATTGTACATTGTAATAGTCTTCCTTCACCTACTGAAGAATCTCAAATTCCTAACAATAAGTAAAGAGGTTTAATTTGTTTAGATGAGAGCAACATAATGTTGTAAGCATTCCAGGTTACCATATAGACATTTAAATTGCTAATAACTGACAAACTGAAGAAGGTGTATTAATAGTATGTTAATGACTGGTCAGGTAGACATTATTAGGATCAACCTCAGCCCTGGTGTCTATTGTTTGCTATGTGATATTGCATGTGCACCCTATAAGGCTAACTTGCAACAACATACGCTTCTTTGTTTTGTGATGAATGAGCACAGAAGACCAGTGGTTAATCGTGTGGCAACTGAAAGAGGTGCACTGCCCCTTTCATATGTTGAAATTAGGGGTGTGCTTAATTTGTGTAATCGCACCAACACTTTTTGTTCTAAAAAAGAGAGTGAAAAACACAGTTGTCGTCAACAACAGCCTCCAGCGCACTGGTTGTTTGAGCTGTTTATGCGCTCCCACATTATAAATTTGCTGCACATGCGGCATAATTATGTAATATGCTGTACTGCCATTTTATTAAAGGAAGAGCTAGAATTTAAATTTGTGTGGGGCAAAAAAGCATAGTCCTCGCTTAGCTGGTAACTGGTAATACTAATAATGAACAAGCATTTGCAATGCAATAGGTCACGCATTTGCGCGAGTTTAAGCTATTGGCATTGCAAATGATAATGCCTTTTATTTATCTGTTTTGATAATTAACACATAAATAAACGGCATTGTCATTTATAATGCCAATAACTCAAACTCCTGTAAATGCGAGACCTATTGCATTTCAAAGAAGCGGCCGCCATTGTCCCGGCCTGCTTGGAAAGTGGAAGCGCGCATGGAGCGCTGAATGCTGCAGGAAAGCATGTCGTGCCTGCAGTAGGAGAAACTCAAGGAAAATAGTGCTTACAGACTAGATAAGACATACCGTGTAACAACAGAAGTAAAAGGGCCAGTCCTTATGGGAGGTTACAAATGAAGACCAGGCGGTACTAAGGAGGGACTAACAAGCCTTTTAAAGAATCAGAAGCCAGCATTTACAAAGGACAATGACACAAGCCAATGAAAAATATGGGCAGAGAGAGGGCGGAGTTTCAAGTCCATACTCAAATACAGCATGCCTCGCAGTGCAGCGCATGCGCTGCCCAGGCTCGAACTAAAAAAGGTATAGCACACATGTGAGAGCCTAAAAAAATGGAGCATTGAATAATACACAGACCAGCTTTCCAATTCCAAGTTTGAGTCCTTACTGGATAACTATTATAAATCTGCCTGAGTTTGCAGCTGACCAATTTGTTTTTCCTTTTGCAACCTGTGAACATTTCACCCTATAACCTTTCACACGTTTATAATTTAATTTTGGTTTGCACATTTTCTTGCACATATATGCAAAGTAATAAGAATAGTTTCATGCACAGATATGCAAGGCTCTCTCACTAGTTAGAAGAACAGTTTATAATTTGATTTTGGTTTGATTGCACATTTTCTTGCACATATATGCAAAGAAATAAGAATAATTTCATGCACAGATATTGAAAGGCTCTCTCACTGGTTAGAAGAACATGTATATTTTTGATAGGGCCATTTAGAAAGTTGGAGAGCACAATAGAAAACAGAAAATATGTGCTGTCATGTACAGCTACGTCTTAGCTGTAAAGTTAACTATTAGTTGTATCTTCTACATTAGGGGATGATTATGAGCTATCATTTGACCTCAAAAGGGATTACTCTTTGATGAACTTTAAACATAGAGCACATTTGGCTTCCATAGACACATTATGGAGCTATGCCAAAATGCTGTCCTCACATTAAAAAGCAGTAAGTAACCCAAGTGGAAAGCAATCTCAGATTTCGTATGTTAAACAAAAGTAGGTAGAACATGAAATAAAGCCTTTTCCAAAACACCTACTTAACTTCAAGACCAGTAAGCACATGAGACATTTGGCCTGTTCGATTTACATCTCTGCTGTGGGTCGGATCTATCAAGTCCATGTGTCTGTTAGTCTTCTAGAGGTTGTGAAGTGTTCATATTAAGGCGAGGTTTCAACTTAGGAGATCTCTTTCTCCGCCTTTTTTCACTCTATTGTCATTCAATGATGAGCAAGAATGTACCACATTACAGGTTAGGTTGCCTTTCAAAACATTTGCCCTGGCAGTAAGACCAATGTCCTGTAGTCTACAGGTCTGGTCAGCATCAACAGTGCATAAATGTCCATTTTATTAAATTACCTTATTTTTTTATAGCATCACTTCATCCTTTGGTATTAGACTGTTTTACATATCTATTGCTCTATAAATTGGTGGATATAGAATTATAACACTTATAATTCTATTTCAAGTCTTTATTTCACATAAAAATTAAAAGCAAATTGATAACGTAAGGAGTGACAGGGAAGAACAGCAGAGAAATAAATTAGTAACAACATTTTGCAGTTTGGGAAAATTAGTCCAGTACCTATGTTCGGTTTACACCACCCTTCTATTGGTCTGTAATCTGGCTAGATAATCATTGCTTTACCTGATGTTAGAGTAAAAGAACCTGTATCCCAGAATTTGTACTTTGGGGATGCAATGTTTATATGTGTATATATTACTCAAAATTATAAGTAACTCATCTTTTTCACTGAACAAGCTACAGGCACTCTTCTATTCTATTAGTCAAAAAACAGGATCCTGTGCACCTTAAACACTGGGGTGTGAGGTTCATTCAGGGCCAAGGCTGAAAGAAGTCTGGTCTATGTATCTTTTGCCATATTTGGTTTTGCTGAATTCTCTGATCACATGTCTTCAGGCAAAATGACTTTATTTCCATGGAAAATGGTGTGTGCGTTTTTGATATTTTGTTCTTGTCTTATTTTTTTCTTTAAGGAAGGAGAGCCTACCACCTATGAACACCTTCATCCATTCCGCTTCAAAAGGTTTTCTTTGTTGTGTATTATGCTGTTCTCACTGTCATTGACTTGTGATGTAAAACACAAACTTTCTTCTCTTTCCATGGTTCTATGGGGGAAACATACATCAGCACTTTTTCCACATCCCTGCACCGGTTTTGTACAAGTTTTTAAAAAATGACATGAAAATATTTAGCAGTATTTTTTAGGTTGTTTTCCATTTACTGATAGGTTTTCATAAAAAAAATTAAAAAAACATATTTCCGAATAGCTGACAATTTCTGATAAAGATAGGGGTTATCATACCCAACTTGAAAGTTTCAGGATATTTACTATCTCTTGTATCAGTATACTTCTTTTTTTCATGAATATTTGCTCTCAAAAATGTTTATAAATTTGGACAAGTTGCAAATATATTTGCATTTTCTTGACAGACAATAGAACTTAGTTAGGGATGGACAGCAACGGAACATCTACAGTCAATGTGCAAATGTACTAATCGACTCGCTTTGCAGTTCACCTGTTTCGTTTAAGAAGTCCAGAAATTATGAATTTCTGATAAAGTCAGTCCACCATCAGAAACTCCATGGCGGAAACCCATCCGTCATAACCCTTTTAGCATAACAACACTGGAAGGCTGGCTAAAGCTAAGACTGACCTTCTGACACTGCATTATCCTGTTTGCAGGCTCTGTAATAGGTATGACAGATACAACTGTAAAAATAAACAAAGACACATAAAAGCGGTGGGGGCAAGAGGAAGTCTCAGTGGATAAGGGCTATTGTTATTCCATTTTACAAGAGAAACCCCCACTTTGGTGGGTTTGGTGTTGTCCATCAAAAAAGGATGAAAAACCAGGCTGCCATGGCATTATATCTTAGCCAAATGTTCTCCTTATTATTTGCTAGGAAAAGTCCAGTTAAAGCAAGAAGTAGTTCTTAAAATCAAATTGCCGCTTGTAACCAAGAACTCAGTAGGCAGATAGGGGATGAACAGCCTAATTGTTAAGAGATATGCCACGTAAGGCATTATGGACAAAGCATATTCATTGGAAATTTGCTCTTTTGTGAGCCAGTATAGGGATTTCAGACCAGGCTTGCTGTGGTTCATACTGATATGAGCTCTTTGGAGTCTGGAGATTGATTAGTTGGGGAGGTCAGTATATAGGTTAAGGCAATAATAAAGGGGCTAGATGGCGACAAAAGGGGTGTCTCCTGGACAGTGGTGTTAATACAGCCAAAAGGTCTGATAATGTTATGTGGTGTGCCTTGTTGTTGGGTATTTATAAAGACATCTCATCTTAATGTTTCATTGTTGGGTGTATAACGCCAGTATTGCATTTGGATACCTGCCCTTAAGTTTTTAAAGCCATTTATTGTCCCCCCTTTGTTGTTGAAGGCTGATTATCAGATGATAGACTAGAGGTTCCATTAGAAATTCTGAGCAATTTGTACAACTGGACACACAGAATTCAGAAATAGTAGCATCTACAGTTTCTGTAAAAAAATGTATGTCAAGTTCAGGTTGTCTAACATTATTGGATCTGTGTAACGGTCTGGTCTTAAGTAGGGATAGGTGTTCTCTTTTTTGTGCACAATGTCTTATTTATGTTTATCTAGCTTTTTGAAGATCTTACAATGCCTAATTTGGGGAATTCCTCCATTATGATGACCAGTATTTTCCTTGCATTTTGGCTGGCATTATAATTTAGAAGGAATGTTGCAAGACAATGATTTCAATGTTTGATTTTTCACTGATTCATTTTGCTCTCTCCACAAGACACATATTATATTCACACAAACATGAATGCCACATGACAACATTCTCCAATAAAACCAGGCAAAATCTTAAAATAAAATAAACAATCTTTTAGAAATGATGGAAGGCTTTACATATTCTGATTACAAGGAACTCATTTATGGTTGATACCAGTGGAGTTCCAATTATTCAATGACTCTGCAGTCCCACCTCCACAATCACGTACCCACAATCTAGGTGTGACTTTTTCCCCAGTGGCAGCCTCCATCACCTTGGAAAGTTCACAATTCCACTAGGTCTCTGGAGCAGAGTGGAATATCCCAAACAAATGTGGGTACTGGAAATGTAAAGCCAGGATTGTGGAACATTCACAATACCATAAGAGCCACTGACATCCTGAGAATTTCCTTTTAGTAGTACTTGCAGTATTTTGCACAAAACACAACTGTTGTTTACAAGGAAGTCTTCCTTATAGGTAGCCATGATGCTTTGTCTCACATACATTTGCCAGAATTCCCAAAACTATTTTTGGCAGAATCACCACATAATGACTGCCTGAGCTAGTGAAGGGTTGTATATCAGAATATTGAGGCACATTATTGGGCTACAAAGATATCATAGACAAAATATCGACTGCCACATTATTATGAAGGTAAGTATATAGATACGTTTTGATTTACTATACATAACTCCTCATCTTCATACTTTGAAGATACAAATAACTTCAACGCATGTAGATCTGGAGTTAGGTTTAGTAAATCTATACATACCTATATTCTTACCTTCATGATATTGTGGTAATCGATATTTTGGATACAAAATTCGGGTAAAATATTATGGTGAAATCTCATCAATCAGGTCCATCATCTTTTCACCACCAATGTAATAAGTGTTGGAAAGACCTACTATTATTTTTTGCAAGTCCAATTACTCCCTCCTCTTCATCGCAACCTAATTTTCCATGCCAATTTGCTATAATTTGCTTCTGGCTACATTAGGCCAATGCTAAGTAGTCACTTAACAGTTTCAAGTTGAAAACAACACAAATTTACACATTAACCTTGTACTGGAGTACAGGCATTTTTATCTACCTACAAATATAATTAGCAGGTAAAAAGGAAATAAGGAGTGGGGCCATAATGATGAATATATTTCAACCAGGAAATTGCAGCAATCACATATTCCCACTTAGAAAGTTTTGAAGAAACCATAAAAAGCAAAATGATTGAAAACATCTAAAAAGTTCACAAAACTTCATAAAATCAATTACTCAAAATGGCAGGGCATGGTAAGGTAGAACTATTATTATGTTTCGTTAGTGCAAAACTCAATAAAACGTTCAAATCTGGCTTGTGTCAACATACACTGGGCACTTAATTAACAATAGAGGATAAAACAACACTTCTAAGACAATGGCTTCATACATTTCATAGAAAATAAACATTTTGGTGTATAAAATATTATATATAGATTACCATAAAACAAAAAAAGCCTGCACAAAATATCAAGTCAAGCATGGTCCAGCCTATACAGGTATAATGTGTGGTCCAGACAGTCATCATAACAATTAACAAAGAACATGCATATTTCATTATGTTCACAACTCACTAAAACCTGCAATGTCAAAAAAAGGAAATAGGTGTAACTTTACAATACATTTATTATAGCCATAATTTAACCAAACTTTGATTAGGAATCTTGTCAGCTCTATTCAATAGTTGGTTGGAGGAGGGAAAAGATTTTACTAATTCAGAGGTGGGAGTTAGCTCATGCAACAGCTGAATTGTTGTTCTGGAGCTGGATTTGTACTCAAAATGACACCCATGTTTCCTGCTTCTGGTATGGGATTAATTCTGTTCCCTAAAATTTAAGACAACACCTAGCATATGGAAGTCCATCGGGTTCTGTTGAGTCTGAGGAAATTCTCTAGCATCCAATGGTACATGTACTAGACTCTGTTAGCTTAGCCTGCCTTTATGATCCATTCCTGACTTAGCCGAAGATCAAGAGTACATACATCTGCATAATTAAACAAAGGTTGGTATAGAGACTCTCTAAAGAATATAACAACTAACCGTAATCCTTAAGAATTTGACTGGCCCATTCCTACTAATTTGGTCATGACTGGACATGATTGACTGGATCCAATCAATGGCAATATGTGAATTCTAACCCACGTTTTCAGTTGAGTGAATACAATGACATGTAACGTACAGTGCACAGACATTGAATAGGGTCATCTACGGTGAAGTTAATTTCCTCCTATCTGTTTTCTATTTCTTTTGCACTTCTTCTCATGGATTTGAAGCTTGGAATTACTTGGAAGTGACCACGTGAAGTGTATTTTCAGATCTGGTTCAGTTGTGGATACATCATGGTGGTAAAAAAAGCAGGAAATATATTTTAGGAGTTGATGGGTTAGATAGTTCATCTGCATAGCCTCAATGTATATTTTTGTTATGAAATGGTAATTGCCGCAAGGAAATGCTATACTGCTGTGCTACCATATGAAGACCTCAATTTCTTTGTATCTGACTTAAGTTTAGTGATGTGTACAGATCAGGCAAGGGCATGGTGGCAATCAAGATGCCATTGATTTATGTTTTTGTAATTGATTTTTATTCAAGTTTTTTTAATGTAATACCATCTCGGTCACATCAATCCTCTGTGTGATTACAGCTGGCCAAAGAAATATCCTTCGAGCATACATTCTCTTGATTGCTTCAATCATATAACTAACAATAAGCAGAAACACCCCCTTCACCGGATCAAATAGTTCTGTTTTTAGAAAAGAGCTTCTAATACCTGTCTTTACTTTATTGTGTGCCTACACACATGGCCATCACACATTGATATCTGTGTTTTCCTATATTTTCTGCCTTCCAGGCTGTTTCTTATTGTTATCGTAATTGTTATTCCTCACTACTGTGCAGTCCTTTAGCGTGCTTTGTGAGTCGGATCACAACCCCCTCATGGAGGTCTCTCATCTGTCTTGCCTCTATTGCTATTAAGATAGTGTCCCATTCAGTGTCAGCAGTTCCCTTTCCCTGCAATCTTTGTTTTATTTTGAAGGCAGCTTTATCAGCCCTAGTCCACATCCTGTCAGTGATCAATGACATCTTGGATACTGATCTGGCAGCCCAGGATACATCTTAGCAATCTTTTTGGAAGTCATACATGTATGTTGCAGATAATTCAACTGGGAAGATTTTGAATCATGGTTTCCTCGTGAATTTCTTTCCATATTCCAGGGCATTTGTTATTTCTCTGTTGGACAGTTCTCTGTCTATTTATTTTTCCTCGCATTCTGCCTATAGCGTTGTAATGTCAGCATGAAATGTGGATGCTAATGTGTTAAGTATTATGGCCACAACGTGCATGCCCGCTCTGAACATTAACAGTGTTGTAAGCTCCCCTGTTTTAGGTGGTTCAACTTCTACTCCCAAGGTTAATTTGGCTCAGTCCATATGTGTCTCTAAATGATTCAAATGGATGGAATGTCCCTTTGAAGCATAGTTACTCACAAACATTTTTGGAGGGGCCACAAAGCATGGTCAGTGGTGAGCCTGAGGGCCGCATTGATGCTAGCAGGATGGGAATGGGGCTTTGTGGGTGGTTCAATATTGCAGGATACGTTATTAGATTCTTTTCCTTTACTTCAGTTAGCCTGTAAATAAAAGCTTTCCCATTTATTTAACATCTTTCTGAATGTTAGTGCTCTCTGAAATAAACAGCAGCCCAGTGCTGCTGTTAACCCGTTGGCCGCATATGAAGGTCAGGAGGGTCGCAGGTGGCCCCCGGGCAGCACTTTGAGTATCACTGCTTTGGAGTATAATTCCCCCCATTTTATCAATCCCTGCTTCCTTCATTGTTATTTTATCATGTGATGTTGCCACTTCTTCAAATCGAGGAAGACATCAGAGAGGAATCTCAAGTGAGTATGCTATTGATATGGCTCACTGCTTCAGGAACTGTTGCCAACACCACTTAACCATCCTCAGTGTTTTAGGGTGGGAGTTAGTTATTTCATGCCACCAAACATTGCCTATTGTGTGTTACTGCTTCCCAGATTAGCTGTTATTTCCACCGCTTCCAGATCAGTCACCAGTCATCCATCTCATTGGGCATTGTAGCTGGGCTGCAAGATAATAAAGTTAAAAAATGGGAGCTCCCGTTCACCCCTTCCTGTTTAGTAGTTTAACAGTTTTCCCATTGGCGATGCATCAACATATTTTGTTGTGTTTTTGTCAGTCATAGCTTGAGCTCCTAGCTTTGTGTGTGTCCAGTATATTTCTAGTTTTCTGTGTGTCTGCTTTTGTGAGGCTTGGAAAATTCCTGTTAGCTCAGAGGCATGCAGAGGTTGGTGTACTCCATTAACATACTTACAGGCCAATGCATCTGCAGCTTTTCATTGATCTACAGCATGACTATTCTCGAATATGTCTCCACACGGGAAGGGTGGCAATTTAAATTCATTAGTTGGTCACTATTTTGCCAGGAGGTTTTGCTTTAAAGCTCAATTATCCATTGGTCAGGCCATTGTATTGTGTGCGAGCCAAGAGTGGAAGAATTTGTGTTGATGATTTGAAACTGCAATTTACCTTAGAGAAGGAGGGATGGGCTCCTGTAGAGATTCTCTAGCATCCTCAGCTCAGTGTGAGTGGGTGTTCCTGTGACTGATGGGCTCTCTCCTCCCAACCTGTCCACTCATAGAAGATAATGATTGTGCACATGCTAAAGCTAGGACACTTCCAAGTTGAACAGAAGCTTCCTCAGTTTCACTCACATTGTGGATTACTGCAGAAGCCTTCCACAGCACATTCCCATCCTGGGATGATTGGAAGTTACACTTCTCCTGTTTAACCTCCTGCATCACTGTAGACAAAACTACGACCAGCAATGGCAACCATTGCAAGCCTCTGCCCTTGACCAGGGTTCCCTTCAGAAGAGGTTGGTGCGGAAGGAGCATGGCTCTCCCTATACCCTGGAGATGACCCTACAAAAAGCCTTTGGCAAATAAAAGGACCAACAAGACAAAGTTCCATCTCGATCTATGCTTCTCATTTTGCTAATTATAGCGTTTATGTGTCAAGAAAACTATGGCTTCTAAGAATGCTTCACCCCTAGAGTTTCAGCCCAGAAAAGTGTGTTTCGCCACATTCTTCGATGTGAACAAAGGTTCGTGCAATCACAGCATGTCCTCAGACAATATAGTTAGACGTGTATTAAAATGTAATAAATAAAACAGCAAAAAGCACCAATGTTCACAAAATGTAACCAGAGCACATTGAAAACCCACATATTGTGAATAGACTTCCTGCCTTTTTCCAGCTTCCTGTATGGCTATTACAAGCATACGGAACTTCTTTGTATTGTTTTGCACTGGGTACACATTCAAAATGGTTTTAGTGTTCAGGAATTTAAACTGTTGTAACAAGGATTGCAGTGTTTTGTTCAAATGTGAAATTTACATTCCAAAAATATTGCAATTCTTACTTAAGTGTTCTTTTTGGTAAACATCTACATCTGTGAGTGCCAGTATGTAGTATTGCTTGTAAAATAAGCAGGCTTTCAATGTATTCTTCATAATCTAACTTTTTAAGGTATGGAAGTGGCTCAAAGAAAACAATTTCTATATTAAATCCCACTGTTTCCTAGTTAGACCTACATTGGCTAATTCGTCATCTTGTTTTATGTTTATTTCTCTCTTTTGTTTCGTCCTAAACGCTATAGTTTTTTGCTTTCTCCCTATTGCAAAGTCCATCAGACTAATACATCAGTGAGAGTTTAAGACAGCTTCCTCCCTTTTTAGGTCTGACCAACACGACTGTCTGTTGTTGAAGGCCGAAGGCCTGTTGTCTCCAATGTCATCAAAATAATGCAAAGATTCGGCTCAGAGTCAGCCCTTTATTGTCTATCTCAGCTGGAGGCTCCTAATTCATAGGCTTGTTTGGCTGTTTCCGTGTTTGCCCTGCATCAGGAGCATTCCTTCTTTACTTTGATTGGATGAGTTGTGGTCTTCTACTGCTGACATCAGGGGACAATACTCTTTCTCTTTCTCTCTCTCTCTCTCGCTCTCTCTCTTGCCATTTGCTCAGCACCACCTCTCTCCACTCCACTCTCCCACTGCTCCTTCGTCCTACTCTGCCCCACCACAGCTTCGTGTTTTTTTGTTTGTTTTTAATACTTTGTTCGAGTGACTGATAGCTTTAAACTGCTGCCACGCAACTTGCTTCTCCACTCGTCAGTGCTTCTCGTCCCTCTCATTCCCATTCGCTTTAT
Organism: Calotriton arnoldi; assembly: GCA_963921515.1. NCBI lineage: Eukaryota > Metazoa > Chordata > Amphibia > Caudata > Salamandridae > Calotriton > Calotriton arnoldi. The sequence goes on along the minus strand of CAWUFW010009002.1, from coordinate 776,682 downwards.
CTGAGGCCGTTTGACTTATTCCTGAGCTCTTGTGATAAACCATTTCCATTAACAGCAGCGAATTCCACAACGTGGCATAATAACATAACATGCCTGAGTTTCGTGCAACAAGTGTAACACAAAATTTCCGAAATTAAGCTAATTATGCTCGCGTGATTTAAATTTCGCCCGGTCTTAATCAGAAGCCGTCTCGGACAGTTTTTTCTTTACTGGAGCAGCCATTGCAAAGTAGCCATCTGTGTGCATACAACTAAGTTGTCAAGCAAAGACAATCATTTTGAAAGAATTATTTTTTCCCTAAGGTCAGTGCAAACACGCATTGACATAGGCAATAGCTTGGCTTTTTAAAGGTGAGATTAACTGGCTTTGCTATGCTTGTTTTCACTGTTTTCACTATTTTAGTTCTTTAGGTAACTGTGCCTCCCATTTTGTACTATTTCACTTTCACACATAAATATCCTGCAGCATGTTTATGTTGTGATTCAATATTGTTCCATTATCACTCTCATCGTTTACTTTCTCATTCCGGTTTACCTATAATGACTCGGCTATAGTCATAGTCTTCCTCGTCACAGTCACCCAGGAGCACCTCATGTTTGGGACACAGCATTTACCCATATAAAAAAATTCCCCACCCAACATGGCAGCCTGACAGGAAGTACCCGTCACCTGACCTATAAGGGTGGGGCAACCCCAGATCACATCCTGCAATACCTACAAGCAGAGAAGCAAACAGAAGGAAAAAGTAAAACTTTTGTTCGTCCCTCAACACCCAAGGACGGGAGGGAGGGATCATGACTGCGACGAGGAAGACTATGACCCAAAGTAATGAAGATTACCGGTAAGTAACGGAGTCATTACCTTCCTCCTCCGTCTTCCTCGTCACAGTCACCCAGGAGCGTATACCCAAGAGCCAGACGAACAAAAGAAACAGACAACCAAAGGATGCCAAGGAAATTTATTTGCAGATATGCACAATCAGTGAACTGTAGCAAGGACAGCAGAGCCAAAATACCCAGAAAACACCTCCCCCATCCCCAACTTATAATGGGAGATGAAGGTATGAGGGGAGGACCAAGTAGCCGCCGCACAAAGATCCTTCAAGGAGGTGCCCTTAAAAGAAGCCCAAGAGGAAGCCACACCCCGGGTGGAACGCCCCTGAGAGCCCGGAGGAAGAGAAACCCCCAAATGAAGATAGGCCAAGGAAATAGCGGACCGAACCCAACGCGGAAGAGTAGCCATCGTAGGGCGATGACCACGCCAGGCAACACCAAAGGTGACGAACAAAAAATCCACCTGGCGGAGGGAGGTGGTCCGCTCAAGGTAAATAACAAGAGCCCTCGTCAAATCCAGCGAATGAAGCAGGATTTTCTCTGCCGTAGAGGGGTTAGGAAAAAAAGCAGGAAGGAAAATATTCTGGGACAAATGGAAAGGAGAGGACACCTTAGGAAGAACAGCCAGGTCAGGGAGAAGGACCACCTTATCAGAAAAAAACGCAAGAAGGGAGGATGGCAAAGCAAGGGGCCAAGCTCCCCCAAATGCCTCCCTGAGGAAATAGCCACCAGAAAACACACCTTCAGGGTAAGAAACTCCAGAGACACAGAAGGCAGGGGCTCAAACGGAGAGTGCTGAAAGGCATGAAGGACCAGAGGAAGATCCCAGGGGGGCACAGGAGAAGCCACGACAGGCCGCGAAGAAAATAACTGGGAAGAAGGCGAGAAGCCAAGGACTCAAAAGAGAGGAGAGAGGCCCCCCTGATAGCCTTAATGGCAGACCACTGGCTGTGGAGAGTACAAACAGACAGCCCAAGCAAGAAACCATCCTGGAGGAACTCAAGCACAGAACCCCCCTCACAAGAGTCAGGAACAAAGCCCCGTGAAGAACACCAAGCAGAGAAATTCCTCCAGTGACGTTCGTAAACCCAAAGGGTACTGACCTTTCTAAAATTCTGTATGGACAGTGCCCCATCCGAGGAACAACCCAAAGAGACTAGCCATCACCTTTCAGCTTCCAAACTCCCAATGCCAACTGGCTGAGCACTGAGACAGGAGAGGGAAGCGGAGCGGAGAAGGGGACAGTGGGAACCTCTAAGGGGGAGCAACAGCCAAACAAAGCAGGAGGGGATACAAAGACTGGCAAGGGCAAAAGGGAACCACCAACAGCACCACCACCCCCTCTGACCTGATCTTTGCTAAAACCCTGCTGAGAAGGGGAAAGGGAGGAAAGGCAAAGAGAAGACCCAGAGGCAAAGGGAAACTCAGGGCATCCACCCCCTCGCCTCTCTGCAGGGAAGAAGGGTGCAAAACCTCGGCAGAGGAGCATCCTGAGGGAAGGCAAAGAGATCCAACCAAGGCCTCCCGAACCGCCATGAAATCTCCCGAAATATCAGAGGAGACAGGGACAGAGAAACCGAGGAAGGAAGAAGTCGTCTCAGTTGATCCGCATGCCCATTCTCCCTCCAAAGGTAGATCGATTGCCGTCAGACCCAGAGGGTTGGCTTCCACCCAAGCCCCAATCTGATCCTCCGGGAGAGCCAAAAGAGGAGAGCGAATGCCCCCCAAATTATTCAAATAGGAATGTGCCATCTGATTGTCTGTCTGGACCTGAACCCACTTGTCCTTCAGATGATGGGCAGAGTGCAGAAGAGCCTTGAACACCGCTGCCAGTTCCTTCCAATTCAAAGACATCCAGCTCTCCAAGGACCCTAGGAAGAAAGAATCCCGAGGGTGGCCCCCCCAACCCCAAGGGCTGGCATCGGTCATCAGGGAACAGGGCACAGGAGGGTTCAGTAGCACCCCCTTTGCCAGGTTGTCCGGCAGCAGCCACCAGCGCAGCTGGAGAGAAATGGTGGGAGTCACCGGAACCAAGGCATCATAATCCTGAGACCCCGGATTCCAGCGAGACAGAAGATGATACACCAGATGGAAGAGGTGTCTGCGAGCCCAAGGAACCAGGAAAAGGGAAGCAGACATGTCCCCCTGAACCCTCAACCAGTCTCTTGCGAAAGCCGACGGGGCAGACAGGAGGGACTCCAGACGAGACCTGAGCCGAAGCTGGCGAGCTGGAGGAAGAAACATCATCCCCAACTGGGCATTGAAGAGGGCGCCGATGAACTGGAGCTCCTGGGATGGGATGAGTTGGGACTTGCTAAGATTCACAAGGAACCCATGGGACTCCAGACAATTCCGCACCAATGTCACATCCTCCTGGGCCTTAAGAAAAGATGAGGAAGAAATGAACCAGTCATCAAGGTAGGGAAACAAAAGCACCACATGCATGCAATAGATCCACCAGGGGAGCCAGGACCTTTGTAAACACCCAAGGGGCGGAGGCCAAACAAAAGGGGAGGAGACAAAATTGGAAATGTTGTCCCAGGGCAAAGAACCGCAAATACCTCTAGAAGAGAGGATGCACAGGGATATGGAAATAAGCATCCAAAAGGTCCAAGGATGACAGAAAGGCCCCAGGGGAAACAAGGGGCAGAATCTTCTGCAAACTCACCATCTTGAATGACTGCTAAGGCACATAGGCATTCACGGTCTTGAGATCCAGAACAGGGCAGAAACCCCACGACTCCTTCTGTACCAGGAACATCAGAGAGTAGCAACCCTGACCCAACTCATCCATGCGAACAGGAATGATGGCACCCTTCTGGAGAAGATCCAAGACCCCCTGCTTCAACCCCAGCAGCTTCAGAGGATTTCGAGGAGTCCGGGTTGGGACAAAAAGATCTGGAGGCCAAGAAGAGAAGTTGATAGAATAACCTTTGACCACCAGGCACAGAACCCAGGAATCGGTGACATTGCTTGTCCAAGCAGAAGAATATTGTCCAATTCGGCCACCCACCCAGAGATACTCATGATTTTGGAGTAGAATTGGCAAGGGCAGCACCCGTGAGTTTTTGCCAGGACTTATCAGAGAAGGGGGTGCCACGGTCACGACCCCTCCCATGACAGGGCTGGGAGGAACCCTTCCCAGCTGATGGGTGATTCCCAAACGCTCGCCGATAACCAAACCCTGATCTCTCAAGCAGGCCTTTCAGAGGCGTCAGGAGTTTACGATCCTCCACCTATTTCTTCAACAGATCCCATCAAAAGGCAAACGGGACAATAGGGACTTCTGGGAGGCCTCCGCCTTCCACGACCTCATTCAGATGTGTCATCGAGCAGAAACGATGGAGTCAGAAATGGCTGCCACTGACAGAGAGTCAAATGTAATGTCAGACTAAAAGCAAACCTGTAATTCCATTAGAGACAGAAGCAAATTGACATCCTCCCCTTGCTAAAGGTCCTCTGACAAGGCCTGAAAATCATGCAGGAGCGATTGAACCACATACGAGGCATAAGCGCCAGCCCTGATGGAAAAGTTAGCAGCGGAGTAAGCCCGCTTGGCAGCACAGTCCACCTTCTTATCAACTGGATCGCTAGGAGAGGCGTCCTCCGAGATGATGGAACCACTGGAGGCCAGACCCACCATCAGAGAGTCCACTTTCACTTGAGGAGCGAACTCCGTCAGGAAATTTTGAAGAGGGTACTTCTTAGCGAGGAACCGAGGGAACCCAGCTTTCTTGACATCAGACCATTCCCTGTACAAAAGCCCCCGGATGGCCTTATGGGTGGGAAGAGCATCAGACTCCTTCCGGCAGTACTGAGAGAAAAAATCTTCCTCCTCATCCAGAGGAACAACAGTCTGAAAGGCTAAATTGTCCTTCAAGTGAGTCATCACTTCCTTCAATTCAGCATCTTTAACAAAGCGTCCCCGCTTTTCTTCATCTGAACCATCAGAGTCTGGGTCAGGCTGAGAAGAAACTCGGGGAACTTTAGGCACCGGCCCATCCCGAGCCGCAAAAGCAGAATCCACTGCCTTATTAATCATTGCCTGACGGACATCAAGATCCATGCCCACAGGCTGCTGGGAGGAAGCAGGTTCAGACCCAAAACCATAAGACTGATTCTCAGAGCGTTTACCCTCCATGAACATATCCAAAAACACAACTGCCGACCAGGAGGAAGAACAAGCATTTAAAGGCACCCGAGAGATATCATTGCCAAGCGTTGCGTCATGCGGCACACTGAAGATGGTAATCCTGCAACTATAACCTCCCCCGGGAACTGCCCCGCAGGGGAGTCAGAATCAGCAGGGAGACCGCAACACAGGTAAGCCGCAGGCCCAAAATGCGGAAGACTTGGGCACCCGGCACGAGAGCCGAGGTGCAAATTCCAAAAGCAATGACTGCCGCCCCTGACTGCTAAAGTGCAGGAGCGGCGCAAGTACCAAAGTGCGCTCCCAAGTTGCTCAGCGCAGGAGCGGCGGCGAAAATATAGCATATGAAATAAGAGGTACACCGCCGCTCCCAACCGCTCGGTGCGGGGGCAGAGGTGAGCGGGCAGACATACAAACCGCCGCACTAATGCCCAGAACCAGAGTGGCTGAAGTAGGAAACAAAGAAAGATAAAAAAAAAAACACGGAGATGCTATAGCAGTCTCCATAAGAATAAAAGAAAACATACTCACCAAAGAAGTAGTGCCACGTCTATGGGTGTTCCAGTCGGAACACAAAAAAAAAAACAGGATGTGATCTGGGGTTGCCCCACCCTTATAGGTCAGGTGACAGGTACTTCCTGTCAGGTCACAATGTTGGGTGGGGAATTTTTTTATATGGGTCAATGTTGTGCCTTGATCACGAGGTGTTCCTGGGTGACTGTGACGAGGAAGACGGAGGAGGCAGGTAATGGTGTCTTACGTTTTGAAAGAAATTGAACATTTTATGGTAGAAATTCCATGTTGCTTCGCTTAATGTGATGTAAAAAATATGAGCTTCAGAACAACAAAGCAACATAGCCATCAATGCAAAAGTGATTGGTTTATGGGGGTTAACGTTATGCGTCATTATCATTACAGTCATGTGGCATGTAGGTTTTGGCTCATGCAATCAGACTACAAAATGACCCATGTTACAAAAATTGCAATTATTTATTGTGATGAAGCAAGTTCTTTGTTTGAAATATTGCATAGCCACACAAGCAACAAAAGGACAATGATGATGATGATAATAATAATAATAATAATAATATTAACAACAACACTTTTTAGTTTTCCTTGCACATTGCCATATAGAGATTTCCTCTAAGACTTTTTTACTTTTCCCTAAACTTTCTTTATTTTTTCCTGTATTTTACAATAGGTAGAGTTCCTCAGTGATCTCTCTAAGGTAAAGGCTTGGAAAAGTAAAAAAGCGTATTAAATTTTAAAACAATCGGTAAATATATTGTTACGGTCAATATTAATATAAATTAGTTTTATATATCTATGTTAAATGTAGAACAAAAAAAAAGCACCCAAACCACTATTAACTTAATTTCAAATAAAAAAAATCATAATTTTGGATATATTAAAAGAAATTAAAATTAGTTTTCCAAAGTTTAAGTAAGAAAATCTGCATTTGAGGTAAAAAAAATATTATATATTAAAAAATATTAAAAGTGATGTATAAAATTAAGTAAAAAATATGTAATTATAGTCTAGTATAAATTAATGTTACATCAGTTTTAAAACTCAAAAAGCTATTAAAATATTCAAAAAATATAGTAATAAGTGTTTTATTTTTAGCTATTTTTTAAAATTAAATTAACCTTAGTTATATTTTTAACTAGTCTAAATAATTGAAATTAATTGAGCATTACTTCCTATGGGATTTTATTTTGAGTCCAACCTCCAATATTTTCTATGGGAGGATGTTGCAGCATCAGTGGTTGGCCATGTGAAGTGCTGAACTTGGTACTGCTCCTTTTCAGCAGTAGTAACTTTACCCTTGTAAATTTGAATCCGCCCTCTGGTTCAGGGTTGTAGACATGTAAGTCTACACTTTTGCATAACTTTACACTCACAATAGCCCAAAGTAGTAAAGTTACTTAAAGGTGTAAGAGTAAATTTACTATTAGTAAATCTACGTGTGTAGATTTACCTTTGTGAAAAAGGTCCTGATATATCCTCTCCCAATCTTACATATTAATCATATAAGTTACAAGTACTACCAAATACTTTATAAATTCCTTTCAACACTCACGCTAGAACATTCACTCTCATTTCTGTTAAACCTACTCCAAAGCTCCATAGCAAGATTACACAGTGAGATAATTCTCAGCATCGATATATGCCGTACTCTGAAGTTCTCATGTTTGAATCTCAACAAGGTAGACTTAGTTGTCCCTCTTCTGATGTCAGTAACTGAGTAGCAGTAAATTGGGTATTAGTAACCTCTGCTTTATACTGTGCTTTGAAACAGCTTTAGTGTGTATAAAGTGCTACATAAGAAACATGTTTTTTGTTACTCTACATTTCTCTTAACTGACCAAACCTTGACTCAATAGTGTACATGCTCATCCCATCATTTCCAACCTTAAAACCTATGTCACCAAAATCACTGAAGTCTTCTATGTCCTTACATTGCACCTTCTACTGTTCATGTTCAACCAGCCCTTTCTCTATGGTATAAACAATCCCTCCGTCTAAACTACTAGAGTCATTTCAATATTTTTCAGAGACACCAACCAGCTCCTCAAGCCCACCAAGTACCTTCACTTTAAAGCTGACCAACAATAGCCTTTAAAATCCCCTGCATTTGAACTCACACAGAATACACTCCATTCAGACAGCTTTCACAGATCTCATCAGCAATATGGGACCCTCCTGCTTCATCATCTCAACCATCTACTCCACCGTTATGACATGCTGAAGGATGCAAGGTCTGCTCCATGTCATCATTGTACTCTGCCATGACCATCACTAGTTCAATAGTCCTTTGCAAAAAGAATTACTACAACTCACCTCTTCTATGTCTCCCTACCTACTCCACTGAGCACATTGAAAAAGTTTGCATATATTTCCATGTGATCATATTTCATAATGCAAACGTTATCTCTGTCTCCCACTGCAGACTGTACACTGGATGGATCAGAGTGTGCTCTAGATCAGTATGCAAGTCATTTGTTCTTATATTCAAATTCACATGGAATTTCCTCTTCTCTCTGCTTTTTCATCATCCCTAAATACAGACCTAAAAATCCGAAAGAATGCTGTCAATTACAGTATGAGATTTTGATGGATGTAATTAAATAAATTCAGGAATCTCCATACTATAGTAGAACCTTACAATGAATACTGGCATATATTCTAGACAATGACAATGTGTTAAAGAGACAAATGTTACCTTTGTGTTTTTGGGAACCGATACAGGAGCTAACCATTCTGTGCCCTCACCAGCTCAGTGGTCCCTGTGCAACACAAGTACTCCAATTTCTCCTTCACATTGTCTTCTACGTTGAATGGTATTCTGTTGACCACAGGCCCATCATCAACTTTCAACTTTATGAACATAATTACCCAGACAACACACTGTTTCCCTAAAAAACTCCTGGAAATTTTGTGACAAACATCTTCTCAGAGTCAATAACATAAATAACTTTAACATGAGGTTCAGCCTTTGCAGCCAACTCGATTTTTAATAGCTACTGTAGTGGTTGGCTCAAGATGCAATCACCTTTGAAAACCAAATAAACTTTACTTAGAGTATATATTTTCCACTGTTCTATGGTCACTTCAAAATACCCTTTCATACTAATAGGCTCGCCATCATACCTTGCAGGATGCACTTCCATCCTCGTTTATTCATGGACTCCTTCTCATACAGACCATTTGCAATGTTGGTGAACCTCAAGCTAGAATCAACACCATACAAAGTTCCACATCATACGTTGTCACCTTTTTCACATAATTGTCATTTGAGTCTTTATAAACCTGCAGTATTATTTCTTCACACTCTACTTTTGCTTTATATACAGTCTTTACCTTTTTACACTCCACCAACACTTCGAAATATGTACATTCCTACTACACTCTTTCCGTATTTCTGAACCTGTTCTACTAATGTTTCACTCTCATAATGTGATCTCTTTCTAAAATAATCCCTCTATAACATGATGCAATTATTTTTAAAAGTTTTTATTAGATCATCATGCAACAATTGCAACATGACGGCATCATGCACTATCGTGTAATAGTGGCATCACTATGATTATTAGGCGAGTTCCTCATCCAGCACACACTCAGCTAACATTCTGCATACAGTAAACCAATTTTCACTATTTCGCAGGCAACTTTTCTAATTGTGAAGAGTAGGAGGTAGGGGAAGAGGGACTTTCAATAGTGCATGGATAATTTTGAAACAGGGCCCAAATGTCCATGGTGGTGAATCTCATTATATTTTCTGTCATGTCTTGGCAGTACGCTGCATCTCGGAGCCCTTGTTCTGTCTAAGGCACCCGCCTTTGCATCCAGAACAGGGCCACGTGTCTTTTAGCCAATACAAATAGGATGGTAGCAAGCCATCAACAGGTCAAGGGAATTTCAGAGGTGTCCCATAATAGAGCCACCTGGGGCGAAGGTTCGATGGAGACATCCAGTATAGTTGTACACTGTGGAACACTTCTTGCCAATACAATGGGAGCGCAGGCCATGCCCAAGCCATATGCAAGAACTCAACAAGGCACCACATCTCACACATACAACACTGCCCCCCCCCCTCCCCCACTGAATGTGCCTTCATGCTGCGGAGTATAATAATATTGATGTAAGTTTTTAAATTGTATCAGCTTGTGTTTATAATAGAGTGGTGTGTTGTTGTACTTGTGTGAAACAATGGTGCTGATTTATGACAGTTGATGTAGATCTAATTTCTTGATACAAATTTCAAATTCATTTAACATTTGTTGAACCTCTTGTTCTAAATCTGGTACATTTTCATGCACCTCTTGAGCTTCAGCTCACAAAGACTGCATAAGTAGATATTCGTTCATTCTTCACTTACATTTTCCCACAAACTTTAGAATTGATTCTGAAAACTGTTTTGCACTTTCTCCACTTCCACTGGTGGTTCCCCAGGTGAAATGAAAAAATAGTAGTGATGCTACAGTATGCATGTTTTTGTTGCTATTACTATCTTTTGTACAGGTAAATATCTGTATAATCTTACTCTATATGTAACAATATTAATAATACATTTCCTTATTTAACATTTCTAGATGCCTACTCGTCACAGGCAGTATAGAATGTAACCAATATAAAGACAAAAATGACAGGATCACAACACTTCAGCGATGCAAAGTGGCATATAAAATATAGGACTCATTCACAAACAAAATGCACCTGTAGATTTACATCTAAGTGCGGGTGGGGACTAACTACTTTTTTCTATTCACAAACATTCCTGGCAGTATGCCTGGAAAGCTGCACCAGATTCAGATATCTAGACGTACCAGTGGGATGGTCTGGTGACATTAAGAACAGTGTCCTATTCCCCGTTATGGAGCTCTTCCTGGGGCAGAATTCTACACAGGAGGCATGAGTTATCCATGGGGAAGAATTCTACACAGAAGGCATGGACGTTAGAGTGAAAATGCACACTTTTATTTTCCATGCAAGAAAAATATTGATTCCTTCGGGAGCAAGCTCAACTCCTACATCCCTACCAAACCTGGGCGTGGTCAATTCCCCGTCCCACTCTCAGAAGGAAATTATGCTGGTCCTTTGCCATAGTAAATGTAGCACCCTTTCCAGAGTGGAGAGGAGAGGGAGGGGAGTTTGGCAATGTCCATAAACACATATATATTTGTGAGTGTTCCAAAACTGCAAGTTAAGCCACGTCTTGGAACTTATTTATTTACGTATTTATTTATGCGTTTTTATATAGCGTGAACTTTACCCAAAGGAGTCAGAGTGCTTCACAATAGAACCAGTTACATTACATAGGGACTGAACTCACATGAGAATGGTAGTAAGTACATATGTCTACTACAGATACTAGCGGTTAGCGTTATATATATACAAGTTGCAAATTCACTCAAAATTACATTTAAGAAGAGTTGAAGGTATTAGGGTTGGACAGATATATATTACATATTTAAAAAGCATGATCTTCTTGCCATTGCTGGGGTTCTTCCGGTGCACGTTCAGCCATCAACCTTCAGATGCTGTTGCATTCACGGGCGGTGTTCCTGGGTCTGGAGGGATCCCCAATCTGGTGATGTCCAGATGTCCCCCCACGCCCGTTGTCCCAGTTGTCTCAACAACTGCAAGGCAGCAGCAGAGATCCCCTGGGCCCTGTAGGGTGTCAATGGGGGTACAGGAGTTTGCTTTTGTGTTGCTCAACCCAGCACATGGACTGGGGGCCGAGATGTGGGTGGAGGACGGCTGAGTGGGACTGTCCGCGGGGATGTCCAAGTCAGAGGGGGCTGCGGGTTCACCCCTGACCCCGAGTCGGTGACTCCATGTCGGCCACAGTAGTCTCCCTGCTACCAGTTGGCTGGGCACAGTGGGGCATTGGCAGTGGACATCAGCAGCCTCCCAAACACGAGATGGTGCACAGCAGTCTCCTGAGCCCTGGGCATGGCAGAGCACATCAGCGGACCAGGGACCACACGTTGGGAGAGCCCGGGCCGGACCACAAAGCACACCACCGTCCCGCTGGAGTGGGCTTCATTGCCAAGATGCTGGTCTCCCACGTTTCCCCTCTCCGTTGTTGCTGTGCAGTTCTCACTGTGTCGCCCCATTCCACGATCCTGTGCTCCACTTTCGTGCAAACCTTGCATTGCTATCTCATTGCAGCTCAAAGAATTCAATTAAAAACGTGGAAATATTTAGATTTTGTTTCACACATTTTCTAAATATTTTGTTACGTTTCTCAAATGGACAATCATGAATTCTGAAACTCTAACAAAGAATATGTTGCACTAAATGTATGGAGCCTGGTATTACCAAATTTATATGGGTTTTCCTTGAGAATGTGGCCTGCAAAATCAATTATGTAATATTTGCGCTGATCACTCACTGAATTGTGGTAGAATCATTTATTATGGTGCGTTGTTCACTTAATGACAGATATCAAATCTAAGACTGTAAGGTAAGTATCAAACTATCTATGTTCTAATTCTTTATAATGTACAAAAACCACTGGCGCAAGTAGACCTCCTTTGCCATTGCTGGCTGGGGAATGCACTGTATCTGACCATAATCAGATTTTCCGCAACTTTTTCCAAAACATAGTAATTTTCTTTAATCTTCCTTGGACTTATGGTGGAAATGTATGCCCTGCCCTTGTAAAACATTTTCCACCTGCCAGAAATCATTTGTGAACTCTTGCAAGGCATAGAAAGGTGCATTCGTTATATTTTTGCCACATTCAGGGCTCATGTATTGGTGCAATGGTTATTCTTTTCCAAAGCATCATCATTTCCTCCAGTTTCCAATATGCAGTACTACATCCCTGCTAAGGATTGATCCACAACTATGCTTCCTTGGGTTTACTGAGCATGGGTGCGGGTCCCAGACATGGATGTGTTTCCTAAGGGTTAGGGTGCCAACAGGTCATTGTAGGAAAGTGGTACATTATGTGGTATGGCTGCGAGACCTTACCATGTAATATTATCACAATGCCCCAAAGATGATCCTTTGATTAAACAACAATAATCCTTAGCTCAGTCCTGGTAGTGTGGCAAAGTGCAGTCAGGCATTATTGGAGGAACATGTGTCAAGCATTTTATAGTACCACTATGGTGCAAAGTAATTGGCATGACTAGAAAGAAATCTGACACCAATTTATAACAATAGAGCTTATTTTTATATAAATTTAGACACCAAAACAAACTTTTTATCATACATATAACCGGAGTTATGATTTTTTAAAGTATTAGAAAATAAATGCATTAAATACTGAAGACATTTCACATTGCGGTCAAAGGGAAATTCTGCTAGTGACAAACGGTCACTTGGGTTTGAGTTCCTTTCTACACTCACAGGGAAGAGGTCTTTGGGGGCCCAGGACCAAATTTCAACAGTCAGGGTATTTTTAACGTGCTCGGGAGATCTGGGTGCAAAGGTAACTTCTGAGCTATCACTGGGTTTTAAAATAGGGCTTTTAACATTGCAGCAAAAACAAATGGTCACTTCAGGCTGTGAATCAACTTGAATATGGTTGCACCAAGGCTGCTTTTTCCATAGGGATGCCGCCACCAAGAAGAAGATGCAGGTACACCAGAGCTGGCTCCCACAGGAATCCCTTTGCCAGCGTGTGCCGAGTTTTGGCCATGGACAAAAGCTGCTCACGCTGTTCCAAGCGATGGTGCCACAGGGATCCAGTATCCCTCTCTTCCTTTGAGGCAAGGCAAAGTCTTGTTGTCAGTGAAACCGGTCTTCTTACTGTCCTTCCTTGAAATATGTTGATCAGATCTGAGTTTCTGGTTTCAGGGATGTCCCTTAAATCATGGATTTAGGGGAGTTAGGGGTGTTGGAGCTAGAAGCCAATGGGCATCTACTCCCTACAGCTAATCAACCCCTGAGGTGACCACATCCAGTGGTGTGGGTCACTTTTCCTACCCACAACCCACAGTTTCTGCCCTCCTAAAGATGGCAGAAGTCCAATATAGGTGTGCAGATTGACTGCCCACCCATAGGGGTGTAGCTAGCATACCTAATTTCCCACCATGCCCGTGTCCAGCACACCTGGGGCAAAGGGGGGTGGGGCTTTGTCTTCCACAGGGAGACAGCCTTCTTGCATATCAGAGGCAGAAAAAGCCTTTGAAGCTAGTCGCTCTGATGTCTCACTTTACCTAGCCCACTCAGGGTGAGGGAGGCGTGACCGCCATCCTGCCTAAGCCTTTGTTCTAGCTTCCTGGGAGTGTGCATACTACCTGGTGGGAGGTCAGAACTCTGTCTTGCCAGCCAAAGTGCATGTCAGCTGGGGTAACCAGGTGGGCAACCTTTAAGGTAGCCACCTGGGTGCATACCAGCCTTCCCTTGACATGAGAATCATGTCAGGGGAGAGAAGGCAAGTTCTTTAACACCAAACTCAACATATTTTGGTGGTACCATAACGCAGATAGCAACCCGGATATGCCTGGGTGCTAGTCCCATGTTATCCTACGGACCGCCTATCACGTATAGTGCACATTAATGGTAAAGTCACTATAGATGCATGTAAGCTTGCACTCACATGTCTACACTCTTAATATACTGCACCCTGCCTCCTGGGCTCAAGAGGCCTGCTCTAGGGGTGACTAACATATACTAAAAGCAGTGCTAGGACATGGTGAGGATAAAGTCGAATTGGAGTAGTGAACACTGTTCCTGCAGTCTGCAATGGCAGACCTGCTGTCATTAGTTTACTTGGGTCACTTAGGGTGGCACAACCAGTGCTGCAAGCCCTGAGTACCCATTTACCAATCATATCCTGGGTACCACAGGTACCACTTACCAGGGACTCATAAGGGAGGTAAGCTCTTGTCGATTGGGGGTGCCAATTACACATGTCACTTATGGGGAAAGAGCACTGGCACTGGAGCCCTGTTAGCAGGCTTCAGTGCACTGTCAGAGTTGAAAATCAGCATCTAACAGTTCAAATGGGGCGAAATGTGGGAGGACATCTGCAAACAGTCCAGTTTCTTACACTCATAAACTGGGTACAGTGCAATTGGGGAAATTTTGAAAGCAAATGAAAGTGTTGGTTAAGAGTACCTGTCTTGTGGTTGCAGGTATTACCCTTGGGCTGTATGGATCCTAAGGTGTCTTACGCTCAGTACCTGACCTCCCTCATTATTGACGGCCCATATCCTTCTTTGAACGTGACATTTGTAAGACGTTTAACATTGTTTTTCAAAGCATAGAAAAAAACATGGCAATTCTTTGCACACGTCCCTACACAGGAACATATCCCTGTCAATACTTGGCCTACATCTGTGCATGAGGATATCAAACAGGTACATGTTTTCAATGGAGGTGAGCAGAGAACCACAGACTAGACAACAGGGAACGTTTTTGATGAGGGGATCATCGATGGAGATGTGTGCAGTAATTGGGCCTGGGGTTGGGCAGCACCCTGTGCAACCTGTCAACAGGAGACATTTCAGAAAACTAAGGACCCAGAGGAGTCCAGGGTGATGTGGCGCGTGCAGGAACCCAAACAAATTTATAATGCAGTCCTCCCTCCAAATTTTACAGTATGGATAACCAAATTTGCAATTTCCATTTTTGTGTCAAGAAACTCCAGAACTTTTAGCAAACAACAAAGGGCCTACCAATTAGTGCTTCCACATTTTTCCCAACAAAAATGTTGACCTATAGATATGGGTAGGTCTACTGCATGGGGGCTGAGCACAGTTTAGGCCTGTTGTTTGTGCTCATGGACCTTTCCTGTCATGACAATGGACCCACCCACACTGATGGTGTGCCTTGTTAATCAGGAGAAGTGTGAGAATGAATGGTGATAGAAGATTTTCTATTATCTTTTGAATTTTGTTAATATTTTTTGTTAGTCGGCTCCTATTATGGGTAATCCATAGTTTGAAGGAGGAAAAACGTCCTGTCATTAAACTCAGATTCTTGGGTACATTTAAAAAATAGATAGCTTTAATTCTTCCCTAATTTATGTTCATTAAATGTTTTAGTCAGTGATGTATGGACATTGCATAGTGAGTAAACATTGTAAACTATGGCTCGGTTGCTGGCTGTGGGTATCTTTGCTTCATAATATTTTACTGGCTGAATCAAAGAGATGGAATGTTGCTGTGGCTAGCATTCAGTTCTGGGTGACATTGAGGGTAGTTTTTTTCCTTCACCAAACGCAGCATGTTTGGAGCCACTGGTGCATACACAATGAGTTCTCCCACCCCGCTCAATGAGGACATTCTCTCACCGCAGAGTGTAGCCTGCCTTTTGGATCATGATAGCCAATGAAGGGCATCCGTAGCTCATAACCAAGGAGGACTTTGTGCAGGCATTCTGATGGTTTAATGAAGCAGTTGCCCCCAATCTAAGCATGCCACCGGATAGGCAATTAATGAGATCTCACTCATGTCTGCCTGATGATATATGTGTCCCATAAAAGAGACAAATGTTGTTTAGATTTTTTCTTAGCCTAACAGAATTCAAACATCAGGGTCTTTGCCTGCCCTCAGAATTGTGAATTTGTGCTCAGAAAGGAGCCTGATGTTGTTTGGATCTTTTCTTAGGCTAAGAAGAAATTGCAAACTGTGTCTGGCTCCTTGCAGGGGCGTAAATGTATGTGTCTGTGCTCTAACAACGAGCCAGATGCAGTTTGGATTTTTTTTCTTAGCCTATGAAAAAGAAGTGTGCATGGCAAGTTACTTCTACACAATAATATATACGTGAGTTGAGATTCAGTTGCTGCCATATTGGTTTCCTAAACACTCAATGAAACAATATGGAGACAATAGTAGCTACGGGCAGTAACATATCACTAAAGATTTTTTGTTTTTTTTGTTTAATGGTGTCTATTGATTTAAGATGGCATTTCATAACCTGGGGGCTTGGCTCCATATTACACCTTTGTCCGTTGATCTAACATTGTGTGTTCCTCAGCAAATCCCTTCATCTTCCTACAGAAGAAATAGTATGTGCAAAGTGTATTACTATGTAATAGATATTTCGGCCGCAATAACTTAGTTTACCATGTGCACAGTTTGTGTTATAAACGCTTCATTTAAAATAAACATATCGTTTTAAAATGTAGGCAGCAGAATGTCCGGTCTGATTCATGGTGGCTGGCCAGAGTGCATTCTAGTTCAACTCAGCTGTCTCTGCAGTGATTCTATAAGTATGGAAAACATGGATTACTGAACACTTATAAAATGGGAACACTATGGATTACTTTGGTTAATGCTGGTAAAAATGGTTTACTCGTGGAGGACAGTTTTCCTCATCGCAGCAGTGCAGCAGGTGGTGGCACAATTGTCGCACCTTTTTTTTCAGTGGCCAGAGTGTATGCCATACACAAGGTTAGGTATAAAGCTCTTTCAGAGTTCTTTGCACCCAAGGCCTCACTTTCCATATGTGAATCCTGACCTGGTGCAGAGCTCCATGCAAATAAGGCTCACTGCCAACAAAGCCCACATTGAATTAGCAAGTGAATGTCTGACCATGCAGTGTGTGATCATTGTTGTAGTGGATGTTAGGAATGTAGTCTTAATCATTTCCATGATTCTTCCCTTTAATTTTCATCTAAGGGAATCTCATTCTGCATTGCTAATTTCTCCCAAAAAAAAGTGCCAGGGCCAAATGTTTTTCTTAGAAGCCTGCTGTCTGTGCTGCCAAGTGCCAGAGTTGCCTGATACAATCTCAAGCCTTTTCTTCATTCAATCTACACGCCCTCTATTTTTTTCTCAATGTAGCAGGCTCTTTTTCTTCCCTGCTTCCTCTCTTTATCACAGTTTTTCTACTTTCTCTGCCTCCTTCTTTCTCCCTTTTATGCATTTCACTCTCTTGACCTGGGTAAAAGTGTGATCATGAAAAACAAGTCCCGGTTGCCACAAAATGGGTGTCAGTGCTCATCACCTGCAACCACTCGCACAAATTAAGCACTGTGCTTCTAAGACAATGTTTGTGGAGGAGTGGGGGCTTAATTGCATCACCAGGGCCATGGAAACAAAGGAATACCTAAGCTGGGGGAAACATCCAGCTGCTTTGATATTCACTAAGGGAGGCATAGAACTGCATGCGGAGTGCTTGAGATTCTGGGCCTACCCTCTGTCTTCACTCAGATCACCTCCATTAAGTACCTTCAGACCAAGAGACTGCAGCGCTTTAAGAATTGGGCCATGCTGGCTGTTCCATTTGGCATGGATCATCCAGGATCCAAGGATCCATGGGGCGCAACTGAATTCAATTGAAACCATTTGTAACTGGTCAATTGGAATTTCCCTCAGAGGCGATGCAATGTTTTGACATTTACATGGCCCTTCATTGTTACTCAGAGAAAGTCATGTTTTGGTTTTGTGTGGCAGCTGGTGACGACCTGATTCGTGTGTGACACAGCTTTGTAAGCAAGCTTCCCCCATTATGAGGTGAAAGAGACCTCATCTGTGTGCAGAAGAAAGTGAGTCACTCACCATGGAGGGCTTGAGAGCAGACATCCTTCGTAGCACTGTCATGCACAGGTTAAAGGGAGTCACCTGTTGCTTCTGGAAAGTATAAGCAAGGCTGACTTCGAAGCCATTGCAGAATTTTGTCTTGCAGATTTATAACCGGCTTCCTTTATTTCTTAGTTCCTGGTTCCTGATAAACAAGTGCCTTTCACCGCTACATTGTTTAGCCACATGTTTCTTCTCCTACTTTGAACTAGAAGTACACTTTCCTGCCAAACTCCATCCAAATGTGACGGCATCTTTACTCGTCAGTGGTTCGCCTCCACTCCTGGCTATGCACCAGAGCGTAAAAATAGGATTTTATTTTTCATTTTCAAGTTAGTAACATTTTACTTTGTGCTACAGAAATTGGAATGCAATTACTCTATTATTTAATTTGTTCCATGTCAAACACTTTTCGACCATTTTATTAAAAAATGTGTGGAGAGAGGTTGAGAAAAATCACACAGTGGTTAAAGGGGGAGCCGCTTTCTCAAAGCAGGAAATTCTGATCCCTACCCCAGTGTTTTGGCCAGTCAGCCAAGACCTCCCTTGCTCTCGGCGTGCCATCTGCCATCCATCCTAGCTTTTTCCTTTCCACAGCCTCGTGCCTTTCCCCTGATGGCGGCTCCCAGGCTTGTCAGTGCAACTTTCCACGAGCCGAAATGAATGCCATCTTCAGAACAAAAAAACAAAAAAACTGGCTGAGAGCAACTGCAGCCATTTGCGGTAAATGCAGTAGTTCTCTCGTGCATTTTATTGTCCATGGGCAAGAGGTGTCCAGGCATGCTCCAATAACGTTCTTAAGCCAGCATGCCTGACATCCACCGGTGGGGGGAGGAGAAAAGAAACTGGCCAAAGAAAGTCAAGTGATATCATCTCACACTGTGTCTGACCCTGCAAGCACTTAATGCTACCCTGGAGGAGAAGAAAAGACGAGACAGAATGTTCCCTGCTGGGGCACTGTCATCTCTCAACATGTTGAGCACTTAAACACGAGTAAATAAAAACAGCTCTCCCCTACAGGCCGGTCCTAACAAGGCCTAGCTGTGCCTCCGCCTAATCCTGGGGATTTCTGAAGCTTTTAGCTTTAACTAAGTAATTTGTAAGCCTGGCTGACATCCTGCCAAATGTGTGGTAACAATTCCCTGGTAGGATCCCAGCCAGCTAATTAAAAACAGGGGTTCCAATCATTCAATTTAAGGGAACCTTTTTTTGATCAAAAGAAATCTCCCGCGTCACATGTCCGGATGACAGCTTGAAAACCTTCCTCAGAGGGGCATTAAAAACAATCAAACCCTATCAGATGTTGTCCTGGGAATGTCACAAAAAAGCAACTCCTTCCTCGTTAGCTATGAGGAAAGGAATAAAAAATGCATTACAGGCGGAGCACGGCCAAGGCACTGGAGGCGCATTACAAGAGTGGGAAAAGGGACCGGGTTTATTGAGAACAGGTCGATCTTGCAACATTAACTTTATTTTACCACGAGCACTGACCAGAATGCATTATGAGAGCTTGCATTCTGAATCTTTTTATAGGCTAACATGAGCATCAATTCAGCAAAGTGCCTTGGGTGGTGAAAGTAACATTACACACGCTATGACCCCGTGACATCACAGGATCCGAAATCACATGAACAATGACATCACAGGAAATAACATCATGTGAACTTTGTCCCTGGTAACATCACTTACAAAAATCTATAAGATCAACAAATTAACAAAAAGTCACTGAGGCAAAAGACATCAGAAGGGCAGTTAGTTGCTACTTGCATGTTTTCCATCATTCTGGACATTAATCATATGCCTTGGGAGAAACTTAAATGCCCGATTAGAGCCTGACTTGTCAGCGCATTCACAAATGTGCAACTTCAGCCTCGTCTGTCCAATTAGAGATTGAAATTGCCTTAAATGCCCAGAAGTTACAAATTCCCATTCACAACTAACATATTGTAATTGTAATAGTACATTGTATTTATATAGTGCTTTCCTACCCTGACAGGCGTTCAAGATTAGAGTTAGATATTCAGTATATTAGTAATATGTGCTTCTCTTTTTCTTTTCCCTATGGAAAATCCATATTCCTGCACAACTAGCATATCTGGCTTGCACAGTGCACTGATTTCCTAGCAGCAAGACATCAATAGAGCTGCCATAATGCAGGTCTATTCTGATGTGCCCAACCATTGAAACATCAAGACAGTTCACATAAAGCGATCCTGATTTATATGGCACATTAGTATATCAGTGCCAACATATCTTTCAAACTCTCAGAATGTGCTCTTATTAATTTCTTTCCCTTTCATTATTCTCCTCTCCCTCATTTTCTTTTCAATTTATTATCCCATCACCTTTTTCATTCTAGTTCCTGTATTATTTTTATTTATTTCTCCTACTAGTTAATTCTTTCTGTTTCACTCGCTTACACCTAGAGGTGATTACAATGTTGGTCAGAAAGCCTCCGACCGCTAGTCGGAAGCTTTCTGACAGCCATCCAAGGCTATCCGGCCGACAGGGTCGGTTTGCGGTCCGACCGTTGAATTACCATGTCGGCGGTTTGAGCGTGAACCAGCCGGTCATTCCTACGCGTTTCCGACCGGCTCTCGGAGTATTCTGGCAGGTCGGAACCGCATGGTAATCCCTTATGGAAGGCATTTCCGCCGTCGGGATTACGATGTCGGTTCCCCAAAGCCTTTCCCTGCCGGCCTTTCCGACATGGAAAGGCTGTCGTAAAGCAAATTTGGGGGGCCCCAAGCAGGCCCCCCTTGCTTCCGCAGCCTATGGTTGGTGACCGAGGCGGTACCTAGGGCGCCCCCCTGTAAATCTTTGCACTGTGTGGCAGGCACCATGGGGTGCCTGCCACAGGGTGCAGGGTTTTACACACACACCCATTTCTTTATGGGAGCCTGTATTACGGCCGGTTGATGGCCGTAACACAAGCTCCCATAGAGAAATCTGTGTATCCGACCGAACAGTGTTCGGTCGCATTGTAATCAGGCAGTCGGAACCGCCGACCGGAGGACGGTCAGTCCCGAGACCGAGACGGTGTCGGTTGGAGGCAACTCTGACAGACATCGTAATAAGCCCCCTAGTGTTCTTTCCCTCCTCCATGTTTTATGTCTCACTCTTTCTTTTCACTTTTAATTTCCATTTTCTTGGCCCTCTCCTCTATTCCAATAAATCAGCCATACATTTAACATAGCGATATTGCTTCTCCTGAATTTAAAGGGCATAATATGCTGAGCACGTTATTGCAGAGCCTTTCAATAGATAACTTTATAATTTAGGACAAAGGTATTAATTTGAACATGCTATTCCACCAGCAGCCAATGCACCATGCTCATGAAACACAGACACTTTTAAGAAAATTAAGGACTGCTCTCACTGCATAATTCTACAGGATGCAGAAGGTATTTATTTTGTCCCTAAATGTATATTGTCAAGGATTTCTATAACATAGTTTTACTTCGCGAGTAGATGTAGCCCCGGAATGCTCTCTTTGATTTGTGATGCTGAAATCTAGTTTTCCCTAAACGTTTTAGGTGAAAGTGTGTTGAAGAAAAGATGTTGTTGATATGGTAATTCTTCTATGTTCTTACAATAAAAGTAACTCCTAAAGTCTTAACTTTGTTGCTGATATTAATGTGCGAATTCACAGTTCTAAAAGAGGAGTTTATAGTTCCATCTCTAATAGGAAAAAAAAGTAGTCTGTTCCTGACAGCAGTTGTTAAATACTTCAGATACTTTGTTCGGTCAGACATTTTGCATGTCATCAGCATAATTCTGAAAATATACACTAAGCTCTGTTAAAATCTGATGCAATACCTGTACATAGAGTATGTGCAGTAATAAGGACAGACATGAGCATTGTACACTTCATATTGTGGTTTGAAAGTCTCAGCGTTTTCAATGCTTGCACTACTCTGGCTTTCCGCACACACACACTGATAATTCCAACCAGTTACCGTTTGTGTCAGTCATTCGTACAAGACTCCTGGTCCTCCTATTAAGCAGTGTAGCATGATTCAAAGTATCAAACTCTGCTTACAGGCACAGGAGCATCAGCAGGGCAAGATATCTCTTATCTGCAATACTGCACATTAATGTCTGGCTGTCCAATCAGCGGCGGTCGCACAGGTAAGCGCGGTGGGCGTGGTGCGTGGGATGTCGACAGATGACGGAATAAGATTTATTTATTTATTTAATTTTCTCTATTCTGTCGTCCGCCCCACCACCTCCAATGGTACCGTTTCAGTACCAGTGTAAGAATGAAAACCAGATAGGTTATCGCTCAAGATGTTATCTTGTACACACAGGTGAAATTGATACCCAGCAGCCTTTTCTTCCAAAATTAGTTACTTATAATAGATCTAATGCATAGGATGCTATATTGATGAAATTCTTTTAGGAACCTTGCAGTGGAAGGTAGGAAGCAGGATTGGTTCTCAAGCTTAACCTCCTACATTGTGATATCTCTAAACAGGGACACCTGGACAATTTAAAGGCACACATTTCCTTTGAACACCCACAGTGTTGTATCTCCAACTGTGTATATTTACCTTGCACTCCCTTTTTGCTCTCCTACTTTCTTTATGTGTCTTCTCTTCTAACTTGGTAAGTCCTTTTTCCAGTGGCATAGCTGGGGGAGTCGGGGTTGTCCACCCAGGGCGGCACTTTTTGGGGTGCGGCGGTTGAGGTGAGCCATTTTGGCAGGTGCAAAGTAAGGGGTTTTATTTTATTTTCCCTCATTGTCGTCTGTCGACTCCCCCCCCGCGCTCTTACCTGTACCTGCCGTCACTGGGCAGCAAACTCCGGTACCGTCCTGGGCGACAAAAGCTCTAGCTACGCCACAGCTTTTTTCACCATAGGCCTCAGTCCCTAAGCCCTGTCAGTTGAGACCATTACTCAATCTCTATTTGAGAGCAAAGATCAGTGCTAAGGGGACTGAGTGACATCACTTCAAAACTTGCAACTGAAAGCAACACAGCAGAATAGCACAACACAGGCAATAGCACTGCAAGTTTCACTTATAGGCATAATGAGTATATTACGGGAAGCAGCATTGCAAGCTTCCTTACACACGGAAAGGCAACAACATTGTCAGGCCTGCAGGACTGCCTCACACAGGAAACATTTACATCACAGACAGTAGCAGTGCAAGCTTCCCCTACAGATGCAGTACAGGTACAGTTCAGGCAAGGGCAATGGACAAGTCCCCCACACAGAACAGTTTGAGAAGCAGCTGTGCAGCTATCCTTCACACAGAAAATAAAGCACCAGTGGAAGTTTTCCCAAAACAAAACAGGAATAGCTTGGGCAGCATTTGTGCAAGTTTTTTTCACAAGTAGAACAGGCGAAGGCAGAAGCAGTGTAAGCTTTACTCTTCCAGAAAAAATACAGCCCAGGCAGCAGATCTGAAAACTATCTTCACAT
Organism: Calotriton arnoldi; assembly: GCA_963921515.1. Lineage (NCBI taxonomy): Eukaryota > Metazoa > Chordata > Amphibia > Caudata > Salamandridae > Calotriton > Calotriton arnoldi. The sequence continues at coordinate 753,280 of CAWUFW010009002.1, read as the reverse complement.
AAAAGTGATAGAGCCCAGGAACCATCAGTTCCAGCCTCTTTCATGCTAAATATGTACAGCTGAAGAAGAAGAAGTACAGGCCTCATCACACAAAGCCGCAAGGCTTCCTTCACAGAACAAGTACAGCATGGAAAAAACAGTACAGGCCTTCATCATGCAATACTTGCACAACATGAGGAGCAGCGGAAAAGACCTACCTCACAAAACAGGCACAGCACTTGAAGTAGCAAGAAAACAGCAGTGCAGGCCTCAGTCACACAATATAGTTGCAGTGTATATAGCAGCAGTGGAGGCCTATTGCACAAAACAGGAAAAGCAAAGGAAGTAGTGGAGCAGGCTGATTTCACAAAAAGAGGTAGGCACAAGACAGGAAACAGGAGTGTATTTCACTCTCATGCATTATGGGTACTGTACAGAAAAACCGCTATGCAGTCGTCTCTTAAAAAAACAGCTACAGCACAGACAGCAGGGGTTGTAGTCCTCTCAATAATAGAGTGAGGGTATTTTAACAAAATATTGAATTAAAATATTGTGTTACAAAAATATAATGTCAACAAAATTGTGAGGACAAGAATATCATCAAAAGAAATATCGTAGGTAAGAATATTGTTTTAAGAGCTTCTTTTAATATTGTTTTTAAAAATATTGTAAATAATATCATTTTATGAGTTAATTTATACGTTTTTTATAATGTGTTTTATTTTAGTTGTATGTTATGTTAGTTGTATGTTATTTTACTTTTAATATGTTCTGTTAATCATTTTAATAATGTCTATTCATTTAACAATTTATTTTGTTATACATTTTTTTAAGGATTATCTTTAATGTTTATGTAATTATGTTTTAGGAGTGGGATGTTGGATTTTTAGGGAAAAAAATGTGGGGAGCTTTTTGAAATTTGTGAAGATAAATTTGCTTGTATGTTAAATTTCATCTAATATATAAATTATATATTTTTATTGAATTGTTCACATATATGACTGTCATATAATTATACATTTTTTTATTTGACTTTTTCAATTTTGAAATATATGTTTCAAATTTTTTAAATGTTCTGTAATATTTTTTAAAAATGGTTATATTTGTGTGTTTAATTCAACAGTTTTAGAAATTTTTAAATTTATCTCTAAATGAATTTAAAACATATTTTGTGTAATTTAAAACATTTATTTGTATTATAAAACAGTTTTTTTATTTGTTAATATTTATTCATAATTAAATAGGACACTAGTTTTTCATTTTTAAGAATAATTCATATCATAATTATTTGCTTTAGTTTCAGAAATTATGATTTCTTTAAATACTTTTTTAACGTATTTGTGTATACAATATTTAAAACATGCATTTTAAATGGTGATATTATAATATATTAACATATATAGGTTTTTATGGGTTTAATTGTTAATTTGAAAATGTAATTATTATGTATTAAAAATACATGTATATTTAAAAACTGTTAGTAATATTGTTATTTAATGTAATACATTTTAAAAATAAAATAGGCTCTTATTATGAGTCTGGCGGTCCACGGACCACCAGACTCACAGTTGTGGTCTCCCGACCTCCCTATTACGACTTGGGCAGTAGGGCTGCCCTGGGACCGATGCAACCTCCAGGGAACCGCCATTCCCTGGTGGTTGTGCGACAGTCCTGAGGCCGCAATATGCTTGGCAGGACTGCTGTGGTCCGTCAAGCATATTACAAGTTTTCTCTCTGCCACGGTTTTCATGGCGGTGAGCCTGCCAAGAAAACCGTGGGGAGAGGAAGCAAAAAGGCCTTACAAGACCCCCTGGTGCCTCGTGCCAGGTGGATGCATACAGGGGGGGCACAGCATGTGCCCCCCTGTGGGCATGCACCCCAGTAGCTGCATGGCACGCACTGCAGCAGTCCATGCCGTGCAGGTACTGCCTTTGATATTCCCATTACGGTGCCTATATGATAGGCACCGCCCTGGAAACACCAAAGCACTGCCCACCAGACCAGGAGAAAACTCCTGATCTGGCGGGTGGTTACTACACAGATTTGGGGGAGCGGGAGCGTGGGGGTCCCGCTCACGCACCACCAAACTGGCAATGAGGCCCATTATTTTTAATATTATGCAAATATTTTTTATAAATAGGTAATTCAGAAGTTAATATATATATTTATTTCTTTAATAATCCATGAATATATGTTCAAATAGATATATGCTATTACGTATATAATATTCAATAATATTTTACATTTATTATTTTGATTATTTATAGTATTATTTTCATTTTCTGTAGAATGTTGTTCTATACTATTTAATCTAATGTTTCTATAGATATATGTATATATTTTAAGTTATACATATGTATTTACTATGATAATTTGTAATACTCATGTGAGTTGAAATATTTATTGAGCTAAGTATTGTTTTTCATGATGTTTTGTTTATTGAAAAACTAATTTATAAATATATTTTATTTTGGACTGATACTCCTTTAGTATCCAACACCTTCCATAAAATAGTTTAGATTGGAGTGGCAATAGTAAATGTAAACCTTTAGTGGTCAACACCTACCCAAAAATGGTTTAAATTGGAGTGGGAATAGTAAATGTTATCCCTTTATTGTTCAAAACCTTCCATGAAATGGTTGCATTGGAGTAGTATTAGTAAATGTTACCCCTTTAGTGTGCAAAACCTTTCTCAAAATCATTTAGCTTGGAGTGGAAACAGTAAATGTAACCCCTGTATCGCCCAACACCTTCCCCAAAATGGTTTAGATTGGAGTGGGAATAGTATATGTAACCCGTTTAGTGTCCAAAACCTTTCTCAAAAAATTGCATTGGAGTGGGAATAGAAAATGCACCCCATTTAGTATCCTATATCTTCCTCAAAATGGTTTAAATTGGAGTTGGAATAGTAAAAATATCCCCTGATTCTGATGTGGTTTGGAAAGCTTCCCAACCGAATGGATTTGGGAATGGTTTCCGACCGAATCGGACTTCAATGGGAGCCTTTGTTCTGACCGAATGCATAGGCGCCCATTGAAGAAAGGGGTGGCTGTGGAAAATCGGGCACCCCCTGGTGCCTGCCACACTGTACATGGCTGGTAAGGGGGGACCCATGAGTACCCCCAAGGGTCCGATTGGGAAGGCTCCCCGGTGCAGGGGGGCCCACTATGGGCCCCCAAAGTCTGATTCCGACTGCCGATTCGAGTCGGATGGAACAATTTGGAAAGGCTGTCCAAATCCAGCATCGTACGTGGTCATTCGGAAACGCGGCACGTAGAGACATACAATTCTGCTCTGTATGGCTCGGTCATTCCAAATGAGGTCGGGTTCGGATTGGGATATTCCTAACGCCTAACTCGCATCGTACTCAGTGGGTCAAAAACCTTTCCGAGTCAGTCGGAAAGACACGTTCCCGATCCGATTTAGATGGAGCAAATGCCGTTAGGAGGCCTTCCTAACCGCATCGGAATCAGGCCCTTAGGGGCCTATAATGATGGAGGTCGGACAACCTCCCCGACCGCCATGCTAACGGGAAAAGACCGCCCGCAAGTCCCGCGACATAACCGCCGGTCGTATTACGATGTTCCATGTTCGAAATCCGACCGCTGCGGTCGGATCGCGGACTTTAACATTGCGGCAGTTGCCGATGCACGCAGCACCGCCGCGATGTCAAAAGGAGCATGTCCTGCATTTCCCTGCACTGCGTGGCAGGCACTGCACAGTGCCTGCCACCTGGTACAGGGAAATGTAGGGGGGGACCATGGGTACCCCCCCAGTGCACCCACACCCCCCCCAACAGATTGGGGGCCCACAACGGGCCCCCGGAAGACACTTACTGCATGCCTTTCAATGGCGGTCTGACCGCTGAGGAAAGGCTGGCTACCGCCGGCATCATAATCCTGCCGGCGGAGCCTGCTCTGCACCAGCACCATTATCCCGGTCCTGCTCCGTCCGCCAAGCAGGAGTGCGGATGGCAACCGGCGGTAAAGCGGCAGTCGGAATTTCCCACCGCCGCGGTCACCACCGCCATCCTAATGTGACCGGCGGTTTTCCTGGTTGCGATGGCGGGCGGATGTCCACCGCCGGTACGGCGGGCGCCACCGCCGGCCCGACGGTGGTCATCCGACCGCCATCATAATAGACCCCTTAGTGTCCAACACCTTCCCCAACATTTTTAGATAGGATTGGGGATAGTGAATGTAACCCCTTTAGTATCTAACACCTTCCTTGAAATAGTTTAGCTGGGTTTAGATGGGTATGGGAATAGGAAATGTAACTCTATTAATGTCCAAAAGATTCTCTACAGTGATTTAGGTAGGGGTTAGCATTGCAATTTCTACATACATAGATATTATTTATATTATTTCGTTAATAACGGTACATAACGCACTTTGTAATTTGTATTTTTAATGAATGTATATGTATTTTTTATTGTATACATATTTTTACATATGTTAAAAATGATATAGTTATATTTAAACTATATATTATTCAATTTCTCTTATTAAACAAAAATGTAAATAATATTTAGACATCGTTCTACAGTTCAACATTAAATTTTTGTACATTAATATACTTCTTTCATATACAATGTTTAAAAAAAAATATACATATAATTTTTTAAGTACATTTGAAATAATACTATTTTCATAGTATTATTTAGTTTATAATTTATATATGTGTTTCATATTTCTATATAATTTTTATTGACATGTTTTACATTATTTACTGAAAAGAAGCGCAACACCAAGTACAGTTTCCTTCCGTTTATTCTGTCTCACGACTCCCAGCAGCAACTGCCGTCCTCCCCTGTCCCAAGGTTCCACACAGGGAACTTCCTCGAGCCCCTCACTCCAACACTTCACATCCCAACACACCACCTTTCCTTCACAAGGCAACAGAAGATGGAAAATGATAAAAATAAATAAGCAAAAATCTCACATACTAGTGCCAAAACTAAATGGGAGGTACAATGAAATAGGAATAGGGCGAAGAGAAAAGTGCAATGAAATAGGGATAGGCAAATAGTCATGACCTTCAATAGGGAAGGGTTCATCGATTTTATCTAATGCATGACATAATCCTGAAATTTGGCTGGAGTAGCTCTCACTCTGGAAAAAACTCTCACTCCACGAGTGCAATCAGGATGCACACCCATTTTTTTGTTCACATAACCCGCTTTAGATTCAGGCACCACAGAAATTGCATACTTGTTCCATGTTTTCCCATTCTCCAACACTACCACGCGATCTTTCACCTCCATCACTCTAACAGGTGCCTAAAATCATGATGTCCCTTTGCAGACAAAACCAGGCCTCTTGGTCCTCACCCAATCACCAACACCAACAGGAGAAACTCTAGTACTGTCAGTCCCAGTGCCATACTCTGCCTGTACTGCTGCTCTAACATCCACCACTCTACCCATTTTCTCCTGGTCGAAATCTTTTCTGGACATCCAATCCTTGTTCAACTTGGAACCTGCAATCCTTCCCCTGAGTAGCGTGAATGGGGACATGCCAGTACTGACATGTGGAGTAGTCCTCACCGCCCATAACATGTCAGCGATCGCTACTCTCCAATGAAACCCATTAACCAAAGCGAACTGCAACTGGTCCTTGATTACTCGGTTCATTTGTTCCACCAAACCGTTGCTGTGTGGGGTGCTAGAGAGAAGTGAGAATGTGTCTGATGCCGTTTTCTTTGAATTTTTTTGCATTTCTCTGGACACCAATTGTGAACCATTGTCGGTCACAAGTTCCTCCGGGAATCCTTCACTAAGAAACACTTCCTTAAAGAAATTAATGATAACCGAAGAATTAACACTATCTACAAACTTTACTTCTGGCCATTTTGTCATATAATCCACTAAGATTAACGCATACTTTGGTAAGCTTCCAATAACACCAAAAGGACCTGCCACATTGAAATGCAAGTTTGCACCAAGGCAAATTCTTCACGTTAACAGGATCAATGGGAGAAGGATAGGTTACTTTTGACTTGTCACCCAGGACAAATATACAGCAATCCCGAATATAATGTTTGATAGCCCTGTCTAAACCAGGCCACCAGAAATCCTCCCTAACCATGCGTTTCATGGCTCGAATTCCTAGATGTCCTTTGTGGGCAAATCCAAGATTTTCTTGTGCATGCACACTGGAACCACCAATAAACCTCCCCTGCGCAGAATCCCACCAACCATGGATATCTCCTCGCCAACCCTCTTGTAAGGAATCAACACTGAGGGTACAACCTTGTTGTTGGGCAAACCTTCAGCCAGAAAATGTGCTACTGCCTTGATTTCATCGTCATCAGACACAGCCTCCATCCATTCATACTCAGAAAGTGTACCTTTGACAGTATCCTCCACGGAACCTACCGCACACACCATTTCCAGATCATCTGTTGTCACATTGCTCTCACTCCCCGTCAAGGGTAGACTAGATAAACAGTGAGCTACATGATTCTTCACCCCGCCACATATTCTAGTCGATAATGACAGTCTGTACTGCCATTTTGCTATCCGCGGAGTAGCCCTTCCGCCCCCTTTTGTGGTGAAGAGGTTAACCAACGGTTAGTGACCCATTCAGAGACCAAATTCATTACCCCATAAAAAGTTTCTAAAGTACTGCACTCCCCACCACAAGGCCAAAGCTTCTTTTTCGTTGCTGGAATATGTGTTTTCCACCCCCGTAATGTTCTGGAGGCAAAAGCTATGGTTTCTTCACACCCATCACCTCTCTTTTGCATACGGACAGCACCCAGACCTCCATTGCTTGCATCAGTAGAAATAATGCACAGGTCATTGATGTTAAACAATTTGAGGGGACGTGCCTGAACGATTTCCTTCTTTATGAGCTCAAAATTATTACCACACTCTTCTTTCCATACATACTTGACATTCCTCTTAAGAAGCGCATGCAAGCACGCTGTTTTGTCTGAAAAGTTGTTCACAAATTTGGCGTAGTACTCCACTAGCCTCTGGAAAGAATGGAGTTCATCTTAGTTCATGGGTTCGGGTGCACACTGGATGGCTTCCAAAATTTTCATTTTGGGTTCCACCCCTTTGCCTGAAATGTGGTGACCAAGATAGTCCACACACTCTTGAAAGAACTTACACTTGCCCTTCTTCAGAATCAACCCTCTTGTCTTTATGATCTACAACACTTGTCTAACTCTGTCGTCATGCTCAGATTCTGTTTTTCCATGTATGAGAATATCGTCTTGGAAAAAAATGACTCCCACAGTGTTCTTAAATAAATTTGCCATCAATCGCTGGAACACTGCAGAAGCCGATGCTAGTCAAAACGGCATACGTATGTAACAATCGGCCCATTCAGGTGTTACAAAAGAAGTGAGGTGCCTAGAGTCTTTGCTCAATTTGACTTGGTGATATGCTGAAGAATGTCTAGTGAGGTGAAAATTTAGCACCCTCCAAGGTTGCCAGCATCTCATTAATGTTGGGTAGAGGCTGACGATCCACCCAGATATTGGAGTTGTGATCCCTCAAATCCACACACATCCACAAGGACTTGTTGGCCTTGCGCTGTGTTGGAAAGCAAGGCAGTATCTGCGAGGCCTGTACAAATAACATGACTACATTTGTCCTTCACTGGGAACCAAAAAACCCCATTGTAGCGCTTGACTTTCAGAGGGTAGCGTTGCAGAGCAGTCTAAGGCTTATTCAAGGGAGGTGGTGTGGGCTAGTAATCGCCATTTACCAGTACGCAGAAATAACACTCAATTATTGATTGTCCAGTCTGTACTTTGCTTTATAAAAGGAAGAGTACATTTATTAAACACACACACTACTCAATGCTATGCAACAATTGACAAATATACATAAGCTGTTGGAATTACTTTGTGACATTGCATAACATTCCCACCCCTCCCGCAGGGGGATGTCTAGTACCACCACTCCCATGTATGCACATCATCTTGCCCCCAATGCTGTAGGTTGACCATAACCTGGAGTGCGGGCCTTGCCCACTGGCACCATCCCAGTGGCAACCCACCCCCTTTATCTCAACGAGCATTTAAAATGGGCACACCTGCCATGGTGAAACATAACCCTGACTGAGCATCTCATACTGACCATACAGTATACACCTCTACATCTTAGGGGCTAACAGTCTGGGTTGTTCTTCACCTAACGCAGCAGCAAGAATACATGTTTAGGCATCACTTAAAATGACAGTACTTATCATAGCTGATAACAGTTATAATGCATTGCAATTAAAGCCCCTAAAAGGTATCACAGTTATAATCACAGCATTAAGCATATACAGCCAGACACCCTAGCAGGAATGTCCAGCAACATAACCCCACTTTGCTTATGACTTCACATTACACATGTGACTTTCAGTCCCTCAAAAGAAATAACATCAGGTAAATGCACTTCTCATGTTGCACCTCTTCACCTCCAGGGGATGCCCTTCTCTAGACATCCCCAGTTCAGCCCTTCACACCTTCGTGCAGTCCCAAACACACCCCCAGCTGAAGAACAAAAAGTTCCAACCACAGGATGCTGTTGACGTACGGCTGAGCCCTTGAGGGGTTATTTCTTTCAAGTCCCCCAGAGACTTAGGGAGGGACTTCACATCCTCATGCTGGGGGAGCCTGCGTTGCTCCTGCAGCTCCCACTGCACCTTTGCAGGCATTTGGTGGTGACCCTGTCCTCCTGGGGCCACCACAAGCCAAAATACAAAGGTTTCCTGGCAGGCTTCCATATGCCTGGCAAGGAATTATGGGGCGCTTCCTCCCTTGTCCATGCATATTAGAGCAGCGGCTCTCCCGCTGCTCCTGGGAGAGCCGCACTGCCTTGCCGGCGGCCTCACACTGGGTCACAACCTCGTTGGGGGCCCGGTCCCATCCGGACCCCTTGTCTCTAGGTAAGTTGTTGCGCGGCACGGGGAGCCCTGGCAGCTCCTGCTGCTTCCCGGGGGGCCCGGACCCACCCAGGTAGCCCGCTGGTCTGGTTCGTTGGGGAGCTACCCGGGAAGCCCACCCCCGGCGGCTCCCGCCGGCTCCCCAACCGGCCAGCACCCTCACATGCTGCCGCAGGAGCCGGCACTTCTGTTCTGGTATGCCCTCTCCTGCGGGCAGACACAAGGCTGCCTCCGGTCCGGCAGGACCTCAGGGGAGTGCGACGGCACTCCCCCCACCTTTCCGTCCTCGCGATCGACATCGTGGCCCGGAGTTGGTATCCCGGGCCCCAGGGTATCTTCGCGGGGAGCGCGACAGCACTCCCCGACTTGGCTTCTGGTATTCGGGGCCCGGAGTTGGGATCCCGGGCCCAGGGCATCTTCGCAGGGAGCGCCGTCGCGTTGGCTTCTTCGTAGGGGGCGCGACGGCGTGCCCCGACTTCGGCAGGGCCCAGAGTTGGGCGTCATGGGCCCCTCTCACCATTCTCAGGGGGCTACGACAGCGCTTCCCTGTCTCCATTTTCGTCGGGGACCAGGGTGGGCTCCTGGCACCCCTCTTGGGCAGTTTCACGGGGAGCGCGATGGCGCTCTCCTACTTTACTTCTTGTGGGGCAGCCCCTGGGACCTGACCCACCCCGGGGGCACATCTAAGACTGGCGGCAGAGCCCCACTTGCTTCGTCGTCGGTTCTCTTTAGAGGTCAAAGGTCGCCTACCTTCTGGGGGGCATATCTCGGCCCCCAGGTAGCCGATTTTCACCATTTTATCCTCTTTTTGCTCCGGATGACCAGCTCTAACCATCTGGAGCACTTTCCTTCACCCTCCTGACCTCCAAGAGGGTGAACTCAGCAGGGAGCGGTCTTCACTGGCTCCCTGTGCCAGCCTTTTACCTGGCTCTCCTCCTGGGCCTCTCTTCTCCTTGCGCAGAGGGCCAGGCTTCTGCTCACTGGTTCTGGACTCCCCTTTTGGCACAATCCAGGGTCCTGGGACAGTCAGGGGGTTCTTCCTTCCAACTGCTCATGGCGCCAGGCTCCACCACCAGTCTTCCTCAGCAGACCACACCACAGAGATAGCTCCTCTTCCTGTGCAAGACCTTTTAAAAGAATTTGGAGGGGGCTGGCAGGAAGGTTCTGCTGCCCTATCCTGCAGTGACACATCACCTCTCTGCCCCTGCTCCCTCCTTCCTGCACAGGCCTCTGGGATAGTTCAAAATGGCATCGTCCAGGGGTCTCATGCCACATGGTCTCTGAAAAGCCCCCTTCCCCCCTTGCTGCCTTCATTGTCCAGAACAGCTTGGTGCCTGGCACCAGGTGACAGCTGCTGATGGATAATCTGCAGCTCCACCTACCAACTCTCCCTCTTGGAGAGGAGACCTTCGCCCTTAGGAATGCTTGCAGTGAAGGGCTAGGCCTCTGATGCTACAGCTTGGGGAGGAAGGTAATTAATCCAGCCTGGCAGGGTCACACCCAGCCAGGCTCTGGTTATGCGCTGAGTCAGAGGAATATGACATTTCTGGATGACCCATAAACAGTACAGATATGACCTTGGACTCAGCAGAATTCTTCTTTTTACACAACTTACAGGGTACTTTGGTGCGTGTCTGGAATTTGTAGGCCCTAGGGAAGTGAAACTACCCCATGTGGTCCCCATCTTCTTAGGAGAATAATGGAGTGTTCCTTCAGTGAAAACAGTTAAGCACACTGACTTTCCCTTACATGTGTCTTCCCATAGTATACAGCCTATTCCATGTCACCACCCAACTCTGCATAATTCCTGCCACACCATTCTATCTGTACCTGCTCCTTGGCTGCGCACAACAGGAATCTCCCCCGCGCAGCCCTTTCACGTGTGCACACGCATGTGCACACGTGCCTACATGTTACCAGTTCAGTGCCCCTTACTCCAGATGCAGCGCAGCGGCCTTCTCTCACAAGGGGGACACCGATAAAATCCACATGCAGTCTCTTTCATCATGAATTCACTGTGGGTGAGTCCCAACTTATGAGGCTCTCCCACAGTAAAAGCTAAAAAATTAGGTGCTCAAAAAGCGAAAAAGCCGGGCGGCTCAGATGGGCAGAACCACCTTCTAACACGCTGCAAGACAATGGGGGCCAATCACTACGATCCTTCGATGGGCTCAATCACACCCATGACACACAATCGTTCTAACACACAACTCAGTTCGTTGTGCAGACTTAACGGTACCTTGCGCACCTTGTGTGTTACCGCCTTTGCCCCTTCCTTGAGGATAATGCATTGCTGAAAGCCTTTTAGTTTCCCCAAGTGATCGCTAAATACCTCGGGATAATTCTGGATCCATTCATCACCCGTCAACCGTCCCATCATCAAATGGGGAAGCTGATGAGGGCGTACAATAAAATTCCTTCACCTCCCGTCTTGACAGAACCACATCAGGATGGTTAGGATCCAAAATGATCCTGAGCTCACCTTGTTCTTCCCACCCAAACAAATTTGCACCATCTTTCACAACATACACAGTTCTAGTAGCAAGACCCTCACAGAATTCTAAATTTGCTTCGAATTTCCCACGGACCTCCATCCTCTTGCCACTCTCTTGCCACCGTAAGCAAAAATCCTAATGTTCGACTGGTGCAACAGAATGCCTTCCAAGCCTTCAAAATCTTTGGCATTGATGAGTGTGAACGGGGAACCTGAATCAGCTAAAAAACTAACCTTCTTGCCATTCACACTGATCACACAAGCAGGAGATTTCCTCTTATGCAGCCCTGCTATGGATGCTATTTCTACTACTCCCTCAGCTAGTAAAGATGAAGAAGATATCATCAATAACACATTGTCTTCATCACTAGAGTTAACAACGTCTTCCTCAACAGTTTTAACTGTTTGTGCAGTGGCTTTTTGCATTGCAGTAGCTCTGCACATACGCGCGACATGCCCTTTTTTACCGCACTTAAAACATGTCTGATTCAAAGCAAAACAATACTTGGCATTCCCCAGATGCTCCCACAACGGAAACATGACAGTTCCACTTTCTCAGTTTTGACTCTGGATAAATTTGTTGTTGGGTTTCGGGCAGAACCATCATTTTTCCCCTTCAAAGGTTTGACAGTATGCTTCACATTGATCTGCTTAATTTTCCCAGACTGTACAATACCATTTATTTCCTTCATACAGAACTGAGAGTGTTCAATGCTTCTGGCTAGGGTGAGGGCAGTTTCCAAGTCAGGGTCCTCGGAAGATAATAACGTTTCTTGGATTTTCCTTTTGCATCTTCTTTCGATTAACTGATCACGGATGATCTCCTCCCTAAACTCTCTGTAGTTGCAAGTGGCAGCTGAAGTTCTGAGTGGAGCAACAAAATCATCAATGGATTCCCCTGGAATCTGAGCACGTTGCAAAATTTATGATGTTCCAGCACTACATTCTTCCTAGGATTAAACCTTTTGTCCAATGTTTTAATAATGGATGCGTAGTCATCAATTATAAAAGAATCACCATCATCCCCACCACTTACTTGTGTGCTCACCAGCTCCGTAGGTAGAGTTTTAAAAATGTTTCTTCCTTCAGAACCTAAGTTGTAAATCAACAAGGCTTTTTTCTTCTTTGAAGTGAATGTGTCGCCATCACTGGCTTCTAAGTAGGCATCAATTGTGTCCTTCCATTGTTGCCAATTTTATGGAGGATGCCAGCTGACTGAAGGAAAGGTGGTGGTGCTAATACCCGATCCATTGGCTGCCCATGCGTGGGTGAGTTGTTGCCCCACACCAACACCAACGCTAACCGGGAAAAGTAACCTGGCTAGCAGTTTAATGTTGCACTAAAACAATTACAGCAGAACATAAAATGTTTATATTAATGACACCTCAAAGTTAAAGCAGGTGTACCATGAAAATGATGCAGAGCTTAGACGATGGGGCTGCATAAACATGTGCCTGAAGAAAAAATTACTTATAAGTGCCTAGCCCTAGAAACAACAAACGACTGAGGATGCACAAGATTGTTCCTTGACTTAATTGGCATCAGGTCAAGCAGACACAGTCACTATCAACCACATCCTACCTGTTGACTGGTCCGACCATCACATCATTTTATTCCACATAAAACTAACGACTCAATGCATGCCCCGCATGCAGGAAACCTCCCACTGGGCGAGGAATCTAAGTCAAATCCACCTTACTGACTTGGAGGAAAGGGTAAGCTCACTCCTCCCCATCTCTACCGACAACCTCTCCACAACAGAACTCACCTCCCACTACAACACTACTATGACTTCCATCATGGACCAATTTGCCCCCTGGAAACAAAAAAGAGTCAGGAACACCCCATCCAGATCATGGTTCAACACGGACATAAACTCCGAAAGAAGACAGCTAAGAGCTGCAGTAAGACTCTGGCGGAACAACCCGTCCACAATCCTCCTTAATCGACTCAAATTAGTATGCAGGAAATACAAAAAACACATCAAGAATGAAAAAAAGTCTTTCTTTTGTAGTGCTCTGAACAACGCAAAGAACAGACCGAAAGAACTCTTCAATCTCATCAGACAACAAACCTCCAAACCCCCCACATCCTCAGCGCAGGCCTCCAAAGTCTTATGTGATAACTTTGCCAATTTCTTCAATGACAAAATCACAAAGATTGAGCTCTCCCTGGACACTCACTGCTGCCTCCCCGGCAATAGCTCGCTCGCTGACACAGAAGCTATCACACCCATGCACCACCCAAACAACTGGAAATCCTTCAATCCCATCTCCGTAGCTGAGATCGCAAGAATGATTTCTAGCTCCACTCTCTCATCTCACGTATCGGACCCAATTCCTGCCCAACTGGTCAAAAAGCTCAAACTCACCCTAGCCCCGATCTGGACCAAGATTATAAATAGCTCCCTGAAAACCGGAGTCATGCTAGACTGTCTCAAAATTGGCCAAGTCACACCACTATTAAAAAAACCGGGCTTTGACACAAACGATCTTAACAACTTCAGACCTGTCTCCAATCTCCCTCTCCTAGCTAAAATCTTGGAAAGATGTGTTCTCCTCCAACTCACCCAACACATGGACTCCAACAACCTTCTAGACCCTCACCAATCTGGCTTCAGAAAAGGTTGCAGCACAGAGACAGCGATCCTGAATGTCATAGACAACATCCACAAGTCACTAGACAAAGACCAATGCTGTCTGCTCATTCTCTTGGACCTATCGGCAGCCTTCGACACGGTTGACCACAAATTACTCATTAAGGTACTACAAGAAAGGGTAGGAGCGGATGAGGTGGTCCTACAGTGGTTCACCTCCTTTCTACAGAAGCGCACACAAAGAATAAAAATCAATAACTTCTTGTCGGACCTACGCCCCGTCAGCAGGGGGGTCCCCCAAGGATCAGTTCTCTCTCCGCAACTTTTCAACATCTACATGGAACCCCCCACCTCCATTCTCAAAAAAACCAACATCCCCTTCCACCTTTATGCGGACGACACCCAGATCTATCTCGAAACCTCCTCCATTTACGATATTCACAGACTAAACGACACTCTAAGTGAAGTCCAACACTGGCTAACACTCAACCACCTGAAACTCAACCAAGACAAGACGGAAATCCTGCTCATCTCAAACAAGGAGCAGAACCCCCAAGTCACAGAATGGCTAAAAGCCATAGATGCGCTAAACTGCAATCTCACCCTGACCGACTCCGTAAATTCACTAGGGATCACTTTTGACCCAAAATTAGACATGGCCAAACACATCAAGAACTCCGCTAAATAAACAAAATAAAACCCTTCATCCCTCCCAACGATCTCAAACAAGCCACTCAATCCCTGGTGTTGTCCAGACTGGACTATGGGAATGCAACCCTCACAGGAACTGCAAAATCTCGCTTAGCTCCCCTTAGATCAACTCTCAATGCAGCAGCCAGAATGGTCACTGGAGTGAAGAAATTTGAGCACATTTCGCTGGCACTCAGGGAGCTAAAATGGCTCCCAATCGAAATGCGTGCCAATTTCAGAACTGCCTGTCTCATGCACAAAGCTCTGCACACCGGGAAACCCACCTACCTAGCCGCCAAACTCAAGAAAGCCGGCCAAACAAGGAGCCTCAGGAGCACCAACACTCTACTCCTCATTCCCCCAAAAACCCGCAAACAAAAAACCTCATCTCGATCCTTCTCTGGAAATGCGCCGAAAATCTGGAACACCATCCCAGTCCATATCAGGACTAACCCCTCCTTTGTACAATTCAAAAGGCAGCTCAAAGACCTCTTCCTCAACCGTTCCCTTCCAAATGGATAGAATGCAGATTCTTGTCCATTGAAGCACTCAGCCACCTTAATATTAAGACTTCTACCTCACCCACCTTCTGTCTCGTCCCTTTGCCCCCCTCCCTGAAACGGTCTCCCCTCGAGTCTATGTATATATCACCCCTAGACTCTGAGATCTCCCGCTATTCAATGTATATCTGATCTGAGTCGTTTGACTCGCCACAATTCAACATGCATACTACTGTTTTTTTGTTTGTGATGATCTCCTGCTATGCAATGTGTATTCTGAGCCGAGACTTTCGACTCGCCACGAGTCAATATGTATACTACTGTTATTTCTTTTGTGATTTCCCCACCACCTATGTTGTAAAGCGCTCCGATACCTTCGGGTCTGGCTAGCGCTATATAAAACTCCTAAATAAATAAATAAGTGTGCACATCTCCAAAAGCGTAGGGAAAATCAGTAGAAGTTTAGGGTGTGCGTGTCACCGAAATGCACACACATTGAAGCATGAAACATAATGTGCACGTCACTGATGGACTAATTGCCCAAAAGGATTCATAATATGGGGGCAGGTACGTGCAATAATAATTACCATTCAAGGTGTGCGCATCACCGTGTGCGCGCTGCTGACTCCATCCAAGTTCAGAGATGTGCTGAGGAGTTTCGAGGTGTGCGCATCACCGTGTGCGCTTTGACGACTCCATCGAGGTTCAGAAATGCAGGAGTTACGTTGCACGGTGTGTGTGTGAACGCTCCCAGCGTGGTCAAGGTAACACGCACACCAATGCTTCCCTGTACAGTGGTTGGTTGCTAGGCAACTGTGGCTTGAGCGTGCCTTCTCTCTCCGCCTCCTTACACCCCTCGATCACGTGGCTGGGTAGGAGCAACCTTTGTGTTGCTCCGCACAGGGAACCGACTCCATCCGGAAACACGCCGGTAACAGTGTTTTCAGGGCCTCCAGACTGCTCAGAACACTTTTCAGCACACGCAGCATAAACGGGACCTTCGCACTGACATCACAGGAATAAGACCATGAAGAGGGGCAGAACACCAAACGAGTGTCTTTAGAGGGATGCTGGAGACAGCGGACAACTAGCTGCCACTGAAAAGAAGCGCAACACCAACTAAGGTTGCCTTCCATTTATTCCGTCCGATGTCTAACAGCTCCCGGCAGCAACTGCCGTCCACCCCAGTCCCAAGGTTCCAACCAGGGAACATCCTTGAGCCCCTCACTCTAACACTCCAGATCCCAACATTTACACATTTACATATTTAAATACCCAGAGGGGGATATTCTCAAGAACGTGCGATAAACATCGCCAAAATAGGTTAACGCAAGTTTACATATCGCCTTCTATCGTGGAAAAATAACCCTGTGTTAACGTGACATTCACAACACGGCGGTAACATGCGATAGTACCCCGATAACGCAGCAAATGTCCGCGATAACACTACCGGGACGGCGATGAAAATTCAAACCTGAACGCAAAAAAAGTTGCGATGGGCCCAACCGCGATAAGACAATCAGCGAAAAGCAGCGCCAGGCCTGAAAATCACACACGTCAGGTGGGAAAAATCACTACAAAAGCAGAAAAAAATAAACAAACAAAAACCGGACTACAGCGAAGCACAATGGAGGCAGCCGGAGCAGGTACAGAGGACGGCCAGAACCCCACAAGCCCCACGGAGGACCAGCCTGGGACCTCGGGGACAGGGAAGGGCAAGGACAAGAAGAAGAGGAAGACGCGGTTCAGTCCGCAGGAAAACAGGATCCTGATCACGGAGGTGGTAGAACACCATCAACAACTGTTCGTCACCTCCACTGTGTCATTGGCAATACAAAATGGAATATGGCAGTCCATCCTGGACAAGGTGAATGCAGTCGGAGTGCTGAGGAGGACAATGGAAGAGCTCAAGAGGTGCTGGAATGATGTGAAGCGCAAAACCAAGCTGAAACTCGGCAACAACCAGAAGGCAGCAATACAGACTGGAGGTGGGAGTCCAGCGCCACAGTAGGAGCTGGATGAGATGGAGGAAATGGTGTCCACAGTCATCAGTGGGGAGACGGTGGCAGGAGTTGGGGGACCGGACACTGCTCAACATGACCTGACACAACAGCAACAGGGTGAGTAATGACCAGGGACTGGGGGGACGGGGGGAGATGGGCACAATGGCACACATGCACAATTAAGTACAGCACAGTGCACACCCACAATGACTCTGGATCATGTCCCTGATGCCCTTGGCACACTGCAGCACACCTAGAATCAGCAAGTAGGCCCCCGTCGACTATGTGCCCAGAGGGGGCCCTTCCCACACATCACCAATCTCACAACCAACCCATGCACATGTACCAAACCCAGCAAAGCGCCGTGTCTGTGAGCCACACTGACAATGCAAGTGACACTGCATGATGATTAGCATGGCTGCAGTCCGATCATCATGACATGGTGCACGCCACCACACTGAGGTGGCTGAGTGTGGACCACATCCATAAAGGAGCAGGTCACACTCTGACACATCCACCTGCACAAACAACCCCTGATGTCAACAACACATCTGCGGACAAACAATGCCCCAGAGTCCCAAGTCCCACCAAGAGCCCAATTTCCCTAAGAATGCAACATCCCAGCACTGTAGAAGCACAGAAGTCAAAGGCACACCGCCTGAAAGGGATAAGGGCCAGCCAAATCAGAGCTGCAGGGGCGACTCTCCCAAAATGCAGTACACACACATAATATTCAGAGCACATCAACATTGACAACAATGTGGTACAAACTGCAACATGTTCACAACAGAACAGAGGACACAACTGCTGCCGCTTGTGTGTAGAAACTGGTCAATCACATTTGGCATAGCAGGGAAACGGGAGATGATAATGTACAAGTACAAACACACAACCGTGATGTCGTCGAAATGTCCACTGTCACGCATCAAATAGGCAGCTCCTCCCAAACAGTCACAATGTACATTCTCATGCAGTTTGTATGTAAACCTGTACAATGCGTCAACATACATGTGAACGAAATGTTAAACTGCATCTCCCCTTCACATTGCAGAGGGAGAACCAACACCTCCTGCAGAGCAGCCCCAACAACTCTTCACTGATGATGATGAGGACATCCCCAACATCGACACCGAAGCCCTCCAAATCCTCATTGACAGCTTCAGCACCCCACCTCCAGGAGCTGGGCAGCCCAGCTGCATCGAGGAGACCCCACCCCCTGCACAGACCACACAGCAGGAAGCACCTACCACCCCGGCTGACTCCCAAGACCCCCACGAACAACACATGGCCTTCCAACGCTGTGTGTTAGAGGTCCAGGAGAAGATGGCTGATCAGGTGCGGGTGAGATTCGACCTCATGGCAGCCAAACTTGATGCCATACATGGGTGTCTGATTCCCATCAGGGACCACTTACAGTCCCTAACGGACACCCACAGTCCGCTCCATGCTCTCCAACGATCCATGGCTGACATCGTTGGAGTCATGATACTGAGACAAGAACAACTGTCCAGTCAGAGTGGCTCCAGCGATGTCAGCCGGGAGTTGGGACACATGCGGGGGCTCATGGAGAACATGGAGCGGATGACGGCGGAAAGAATGGCTGCCACGGCTGTGTGGCTGGGACCTTCCATGCCCTGCAGCACATCGTCATGGCATTGCTGCCTCAAGGCCTTGCGCAGATGAATGCTGCTGCTGCTTCTACATCCACATCTCCGCCCCCTGATGTGTCAGTGCCTCACAGTGCGGCAGGCAATCCACCTCCGGCCCCCGATGTGTCAGTGGCACACATTGCGGCAGGCAATCCACCACCACCCATGTGTGACACTCACCTTGGACCTCGACATGGACTGCCATTTTCTGTTTGGTTACCAATGACACAGCGATCAGACTGCGGACTGAACTCTTCCTCTTCCGATGTACTTGTCATTCCCTGAAGGACTCTGGCTGGCCCTCCACGGGCCAATTATGTGAAGTGGGGTTTGCATGGCCCTGTACTGCTCCAGCTGAAACACTCCACTGGATGTGAATTAAACATTCAGAATCGCACAGATGTTTCATGTCTTTGATCATTCAAGTATGAGAGTATGGATGAATGTAGGGTCAGTGATTCCCCCTTACGTCCATGTTGCTCATGTCATGGGACTTGAGTCACAGGGTGCAACATTGCCGATTGCGGTCCGGGTGGCGTAGACACTACAACAAAGACACAAGCATCAGTTACTTCCTTGTCCAGCCCAGAACTGAAGCACACCCAGAGCCCCGGGGTCATTGCTCCCACCCCTACGCTGGCCTGCCATATGCCAGGCCAGTCCACTCCGCTTACGTTCAGAGGCGGGATGACAAAGCTACATGTCCCAGGTCTTCCCTGTAGTGATCTGCTGATCACTGGTCTAGTTGTCAGCATGCCACAGCCACTCCCTGAGGGCTGGTTAACACCCACACCACACCCATCCAGCACAGGCGTCACGGGACATGTGACCCTGCCAATAAAAGGGGCCTAGCATGTCACATACCCCACTGCCAGAGATGACATGATGGCGTCTGCACCACGTGACCCAATCATGAAGAGTCCATGACTTGTGGCGCACTGAGTTGGTGGCACCCGCTGCACTGTGGCCCGCACGGCCTACCGCCACGGGACGATGACTTGCGTTGCACTGAGTTGGTGGCACCCGCTGCACTGTGGCCCGCACGGGCCTACCGCCACGGGACGATGACTTGCGTTGCACAGGGTCAGTGGCACCCGCTGCACTGCGGCTGGCAGGGGCCTACCGCCACATGACGATGACTTGCGTTGCACAGGGTTAGTGGCACCTGAAGAGCTGAGCGGGTGTGCAGCCTGCGATGATGCGTTGGCCTCGATACGGCGTCCAGCAAATCAAGACTCAAATTGAACAGTGTGCCCTGCTGGACCGCAGTGTACGCGCAGGCAGCAGTCAGCACACACATGACTCCGCGGTGCGGTGCCGCAGGGTGCGCTGGGGGCCTGTGGCGCGGAATCCAGCGATCGGCTGAGGAGGATGCACCGGCACGTGGTAGGCCCTCTTGGGGACACGCCGATGGCGGCAGGTGAGCATTGAGGCCTGGGTGCGCAGGGGCGGCCGGTCATCGCTGGGCGGAGGACCGTCTGGGGACCTGGGCTGGGGTGCATCAGTCGCACAGGATCGCGCAGGCACCACCGGTCACGGCGGCAGACTCGTGGCTGGGTGGGGGGTGCCGCCCTTGCTGACACGGCCCTGCATGCGATGTTCGTGATGTGCGTGGGTTGGTTTGTGACGTAGCCACCTCATCTCCAGTGTGAATGTGCCCATTGGAGGTGGTCGGCCACGTGTGTGTAGGCCTATGGGCAGGTTGTGGCGGAGACTGAGACACACGCAGTAGTCACTTTGGTGGTGGTTTGGTGACATGTGCATTCCCACAGTTGTGAGTTGGGGGATTGTGGAGTTGAGGTGTGTGGTGTGTTCAGTTGGTACTTACCGATGGGCAGTGCATTTCCATGGGGGCCATCCTCAAAGCGCTGGTTGGTGGTGGACTTGTGGACATGTGGGGATCATGCACACTGCCTGGGGTATTTGCGACGACATTGGTGGACAGGCCACGGTGGTCCACTTTTGTATGCACAGTGATGGCATGCATGTGGTTGCTGTTGCAGTGATTGTGTGCAGTGTCGGCAGGGGGCACAAGTCATAAACGTGTGCTGTGAATTGCCCCAAACACGTGCGTGACGCCAGCTATGGCGTAGTTCCCTTGCGTGGTCTCAAGATGTTCCTGCGCAGTGTGGGGGTTGTGAGGGGCAGGGGTATCGAGCTGACACACACCGTGATGCTTTCAGGTGTGATGAGTCCTGCATGATGTGACCGTAGCAGCAGTTTGTGTGGTCTTTACTTCATCTTCATTCCTACGACGGTTACGGCCACACGTAGTTCTGTTACGGTCTTCTCATGCATGGTTTATCTGGCCTGTGAGCATTCCGGTTTGTCCAAGTGCAGTACACTGTACCAGATTAGGCATGGGACTATACCAAAGTCTGACCATTGTCACCATTTTTCTCACAGGTTTCTGAAGACACGTTGCCCTGTTGGAGTTCCCCGTTGGGAATGGAACGCGTTGGCTGAGCTTTTCGTTTTGTTGATTTATGTATTTGTAATAAAGTTCTGTTTTTCCACTACCGTTGACTACTGGACTTCATGGCCTTGGGGCGTGGGTCCGGGGGGGGTCCTGGGGGTGGTGGCGGTGGGTGTTGTGGCCCTCTTGGGTCTCCGAGCTGCATGATCAGTGTCTCCATGGCATCTGTTGATCTGCAGATGTGGCTCTGGGCTGGGCTCCCTTTCTACTGCAGTTGGTCGTCCTGCTTAACACCAGTAAAAGGCAGGTGTCAAATCCCTGCTGCTAACGCGCCTTATCGCCTGTTCTTGTTTCCCATCGCAGATCTGACTGGTCGTTGTGAATCTCGCGAAGTGGTGTTTTCGTGTGTTTTTGCACGGGAACGCCTACTCTGCATATCATTAGCGTTAGTTGTCGCACTCATCCGTGGCGATGTTTTTTGCAGCAGCTATCGCTGGAAAACTGGCGATATCTGCAGTTTGCACCAGCTTGTGACTAGGGCGATAAATCTATCGCCACTTTTGCGGCGCTAAAGTGCCGATAAATCGGCGATGTGTCCTTGAGAATATGCCCCATTATTTTCTATAGGGAGAAAGTCTGTTTTATTTTTATTTAGAGACCATTTTTTTACTGCTAACATCTTTTATAGAATATTTGTGTCATTTTCAGTTCATTTTCCTGCAAGTAAGTAGCAGGGAGGTGCTGCTATTCGTCAGGCCAGGTAAGACCTTTTTTAAGGTTTTTTATAGGGTTTTTTGGGGGTAAGGTGATGTAGGGAGTAGTAGTAGTAGTAAATGGTAGTTATACTGTTTTGTGGTTGTTGGAGCGTTTATTGGAATTTTTAAAGTTTTATTTACTATTAGTTTGTGTTAGGCTTAGGTTGTTTTTGTTTGTAATATATTATTATTTCATATTATATTTTGATATGATATGTGCTTTGTATACAATTATTGTTATGTTTATGTAAATATACTGCTTTTGTGGGTGGTTATTGTGTCTTTTTTTTACAGGTTTACAGATCTGAAGGTATCGTATGGACATTTTGAAAATGCGCTTTTTTAAAGAAAATCATTTTGGTTTCTAGCAAACCAATATTTTTAATTTTGATTTCCTTTGATTTGTCAGTTTTCCCAAAGAGTATTTTTCTTTTTCAAAAATGTGGGATTTTTATGTTACCTTAATAATTCTGATTCCTTCAATGGATCTGTAGTGGACATGTTTTATTTTTGCATTTTCTTTGGTTTTTTACATTTCTTTTTTCCTTTTTGGTGGATTATATTTTTGACAATGCTGTTACATAGGAAGATATGCAGCATCAGTACAGAAGCTATATTTAAGTTATGTTATTATAGGGAGGGACATTTCATTTTTTAATTAATGTGTATTGGATATGATTGTTACTTATCATATTCTATTTTTGTGTATTATTTAATTGTTTCTATTTTATTTTGCTTGTATTTTAGATTTCTGTTGTTAGTGCTTTTTAGTTTTTTAAATAATTAATAAACATATTCATTTTTTTCCCCATTTTCATTTGCAATTCGAGTTGAATATTTTGTTCACTGATGTATATAAATACTTTGTTTAATAATTAGTTTAAAATGATTTTATTGTTGGTGGTTTAGAATTTTCTTCTGTTTATTAGGTGCTGTGTAGGAATTTTTATTTTTTATGATAGGTTTTTGGGTATTGTTTCTAAGTAGTGTACTCCCTTGTTGTTAACAAAGAGTTTTACCTTATGTTGCAGCATGTCCTACATTCCATTAGTTTGTTTGATTACTTTAGATTTGATTTGGGTTACTGATTGTTCCATTTGAGGTTCTTGGCAGCTTTGTTCTTTTTATGGGTCTTCAATGGGCTACAATGAATTTGTACAGCGTAGGTTGGGTTATGCCTAGTGTGGATTGGAAGTCATTGTGCCATCCTTCCACTGCATTATTTGTTTTAGTTTCCTGAGCCATGGTGCTGTCGAAGACATTCCACTATAGTATTTGAAATTTTGGTTGCCGTCTGTGTCCTGAGTGGAGACGTCTGCCAACCCAGACAACTTCAAAATAATCCATTAGGGGACTTAGGGCCTCATTTATGAGAGCTGATGCATCACTGCGGTAAGGCAGCATTGTGCCAGAAACGTTGCGCTGTGGTACAATGGTTTCAAATGCCTTAGATGCATCGTATTTACAGTACGGCGTACCATGGCGCATAATAAAAATGACACTTTCGTGTGATGGCTGCAGCAGAGAAAACTGATGCATATGCAGCCAAAGTGACGGTAGGCTGCTTTGCTGCATGTAAAGCAATGCCTAGCATCACATTGGAGTCTGTCAACCATCATAAATCCGTTAAAATGTGGCGTATTTTAAAAAAAAACATTTTTACCACACCTCAAAATAGAAAGATGGAGCAGGCAGCAGCAGCCAAGGCAACAACTACAACAACCCCAGCCCTAGCCAGGATGTCCAGACAGACCCCCAGGGGAGGAGGAAGAGTAACTTTAGTGAGATGGAGAATCAAATGCAGGTAACAGAGGTGACAAAGTATAAACATCAACTCTTTGTCACCTCAAAATTGCCTTTAGGGAAGAAAGAGGCCATTTGGCAGTCCATAGTGGACAAGATTTACAATGTTGGGCAAACTAAGAAGACAGTGATAAAGTGCAAGAAGCACTGGCATGATTATAAGCATAGGACCAAGGAGAAACTGGCCACGAACCTGAGGGCAGCCATGGACTGGAAGAGGAGGGCCAGAGGAAAACTAGGAGCTGACCACCTTGGAGAAGCAGGTGGCAGCAGTCATCCCAGCAGAGTTGGTGGCAGGAGTTCCCGGACAAAACAGTGCTGGCTATGAGGACCAACAAGGCCTACAGGGTAAGTGGCAAAAAGGGACAATATGGGCACAAATGTCATGCTGTGCAGCGCAGCAACCTATGTCCCTGTGCTGCACTGTGCTGCGTGCTAGGGAAAGGGTAGGAATTTTTCTCATGTACAGTCATAGATCACATAATTGAAAGTCATACTGCCCAGTTACATGTTGTACAGCTCAGGGTAACCTTTGTATACTGGGACTTGTAGTGGAATACATAACATGATTCACCAGAACTACAAGTCCCACAATACAAAGCAAAAACATAGACTGGAACAACACATCATGTATGGATATTTGAACTCTGTTCAACCTGTAGTTGAAAATGCAGGTCGCCTTGTACCATGAGGCTAGTGCTTCTTACTTGTGCCTATGCAGTCAAATCTGGACTGTGAAGCAATGGAATGGAATGGGGTTGTCAGAGGATAAACTCCTCACCTGAAAGAGGAGTCAAGTGTGGACCATGTGAATTATCACCACATAGGAATATGTGAAGAGCCACATGCATAGTCACTAGCATGAAAATACATTTCACGCAGCTGTCCTGATGTGCGGGGTGAGAGCACACAGATGTTGCCTGCCATGGTAGAGACCAACCTAAATATTGCCATGCACAAATTCATACTGGGGGTGGGGGTGAATGCAAGTGATGCACACCAGAGGACCATGGCCCTCATTGACGGGAATTTGGCGTAGGGCAGTGTAGCAAGGTGACCTAACTCAAGGTTAAAGGCAGGAATGCACTGTATTAATGCAATATGGTGCATTCCTGTCCTTTCTCCCTGCACTGGTGCCATTTCAGCAGCCTTTGCCAATGCAGGATTGTGTTTTGTGCATGAAAGGGCACTATCCTGCACAGAAACAATCCTAAGAGCCATTGCCTCATTCTATGAATGCTGCAGAGTGTGCTGCAAAATACAGCACACATAGAAAGAAGAAAAAACTAGGAGAAATAAATCAATTTCTCCTTGTTACGCCTAACTTAGGGAGGAGTTAGGATTTTGTGCTTTTCCAGTTTTACATGTTTTTGTAAATCTGGGAAGCGTCAAAATCAATGGGTGCTGTTGGAAACACTCACTGCAATGCCCATTGAAGGCCTCCCGAGCACAGAGTAAGGCGAGGCAGCAATTTACACTGCATTGCCCTACTCAAGATTTTAGAGGCGACTTAAAGCCACACAGGGAGGCTTTGTGCAGCTTCATAGATCTGATTCAGAGCCATGTGTCACGAATGTACCACTTTACGCGGTGAAAAGGTGATGCAAGGCTCACATAAGTTTTTTTTGAAAGAATAGATGGTGTGTGAGCCCTGGTAGTGCAGTGCACTGTAGGTGTTGCTGAGCACATTGAACTGGCACTGTGTCTGAATGGGGAGACATTGCATAGCAAGGAGATGAGAAATGACGTGTGTACTGCAAGTTAGCCTGAGCAATACACGTGAACTGCTTTGTCGGATAGTGTCACACTTGTGTTGCAGCTGGGAAGGGATGACAAAGAAGAGGGCATTGGTGTACTACATCCTAAATGTGATTTGGACTTGGGTGAAGATGTAGCACATGTCAGGAGGGAGCCGTAAAAATACGTCTTACCATGCCACATATATCAAAGCAGGAGGATGTGAAACAGGGAATTGTGAAGTGACAGTATGAGCTAGGTTGCCACGACTATGGGCAGGATTCAAGGTTGTTTGGAGGGTGAGGTGTATGGGCCTAGTAGTGTGGCAAACCTGGCAGGTACATGTCACAGAATATCACTGCTAGCATGTGCAGTACAGCTTGCCCCATAGCCCTCAAATACAGGCAGCCACACAGCACAACAAGGCAGACTGCCATGGTGTACTGTGTGAAAGGCAGAATGAAGGATTGTTAGAATAAAAATTATGCTTTCGCATTGTTTTGCGTAAGTTAGCATTCTCTGCGCCATTTTGTGTACCTGCGCCATTTTGTCTCATGATCGAAACTCCTTCTCTGCCATTTCCAAGCAACGGCCTTCTCTAGGTTATGTTTCTTCGGAACTGAGTTCTGCCACACTAATGAATGCTCTGTTCCTATTAGCGCATACCTTTCCTTTAGATGTAAGCCTTCTCCCACGTGTCTAGTGGCGGGCACAGGCAGAATGGCCTTGACCAATAGATAATGTGTGCCCGGCTTCAGAACCGAAACTTACTCCTTTGTAATTTACTGTCCAGCTGCGTCTCTCTCGAAAATTCCATGGTGGGCATGTTTTCATTGATTCTGAAATGTTCATAATGTATCGTTATACACAATGATTTTACTGAGTTATGATCGCACTGGCCTGACTATTTGACTTTGCTCTGGGGACTCTTTAGATGGCCTTCATGCCTGATCCCTGAGGCCTGCATCGAGGGCACCCATTTTGTTTGCTCATTTTCCGGGACTGCTCCCTGGCATCCATTTTGTGTCCTCCGGACTTGAAGCCCCCTACCCGATCCCTATGCTCGACTGGGCATAGAAATAGAAATGGGCTGCTACACTCTCCTCCTTGGTGGCCATCTTGGATTGGGTTTGTGTTAATTCTCTCACACCTGTTCAGACCTTAGAATCTGATAAGGGCTGACTGCCTACACTCCCTGCTTATGGGAATTTTACTGGAGTTGGCTTGTGGACATTGTCTCCTCCCAATATGGCAGGCATTGAAAAATGCTGATACACCCCCTGCGTTTGGAGTGTCCTCATGGATTGGGCCAAATGATGATTTATTTATTTTTTTCTTTTTCTTTTTCCTTCTCCTCTCACACACCTAAGCAGGGCATAGTCAGCAAAAAGGACTGTGACACCCCCAGCCTTTGGGTGCCATCCGGAGTGGGAGTAAAATGGACACTACCCCCCACTCCGGGTTCTAAAAATCACTATCCCACAAACCGGCCACTGGAATTCGTCACCTCCACAGTCTCCTTCCCCCCACTGTTAAAGCTTCAGCATTGGCTAAGATTCACACTAACGCAATGGAGCTAAGCCCCGACCCATCAGGATCCAACGCTTTCATCATCAACTACCCACCCAACCTCTCGAAAAACGCCGCCAAGAAACACAAGCACCATCTACTCAGGGCCAGACCTGAAACGCTAATCTCTGATGTCTACTTTTGTTCAAACAAAGGTACCAGAGTCAATGATCTTATTTTCTACTCCAGGAAAAGAGCATGCTGGCGAAAAGTTTTCTATTCCATGCTCCGAATAACAGGCACCAGGAAAACACCCCATGGTTTCAAGCTCACAACAGCTCCCTCTCCCACACTCAATGCCAATACCACCATCATCCTATACAATAATGGTATGATCCTAATCCAAGCATCTAATATCAATCTTGCTAAGATAGCCACTATCTTCCCATTACTCAAAAATGAGGTCTCAGCGAAATCCAATGACACACACACTATCTCTACCTTCTCCCAGGACTTGTCGAGTCCGGCCCCCGCCCCCTCGAGAAGGCCATCCCTCCCTCTAAACCACTCTTCGTCACTTGATCAGGAGAGTACAGCACCTTCCCCTGTGGACATACCTCAACCAGGAAGGCCCTATCTCCAATTAAACTCTCCTCGCTACCTGATCTCCACAGAGGGGCTTTGTCCCCTGTCGATCCGCCCCTAACAGGTAGACCCCCGAATCTGAGGGAGAGAGACTCCTCAGGCTCACTAGGCGCACAGCTACCCAGTACGATCCAAACCGTTCCGCGACTGGAGAGAGCCCAGGGTGACCTACTGACACTGCCTACAATGCTTGATCCCTTGTCCCTCAGCCGTCTCCTGATGACTCACACTGGGCGGAATTCCGGGCTAACGCCCTCCACCCATCAAGCTCGGTCGATCCCGCGTATTCCGGCTTTGACTGTACCTATTCCTCAGCTCAGCGATCACACCCCCCCTGCAAATGCTCCAACATCCCTATCAACAGAACCTGGAGCCTCGCCAGTCCCAATTGATCTTCTTCCTTCCCAGAAACCTCTCACCACCACCCCGGATCCTAAGGTCTTACGCCAAGACCCCCCTTCCCCTCTCGCTTTCCCCTCTCCTCTTCCAGCCCAACACCCCGACTTGGCAGCGCGCCTTGAGGACATATCTCTCCAATTGCACCTTCTCACCTCCGAGCTACATGACCTGAAAGCCCTCTATAATGATCTCTTCGCCGTGATCAGCTCATTCCTCACATCTGCGAAGTTTCCCATCGCCTCCACCAGGGAGAGTGATCACATAGAGCAGCCATCAGCCCCCTCCATCCGGAAAGACTTTCCCCTACCCAACGATCCCTCCCGGCCCAGAAGAGGTGCGACCCTCCCGACGCCCATTGATTTCCTTGTCCCTCACATTTCTAATTCCACCCGGTCCAACCCCAACATGATCCCTCCGAGACATATACAACCTATCCAATCTAACCCATACAGAGAACCTCCTCGCAATCCTAGAAGCAGCAATATTGACAACCTTACTCGTGTGACCATCACCCAGTCACCTTCCCCCCCTAATCCAGTACGTCTCAAATGTGCATTACTCAATTGCAGGTCAGCCAGCAAACATGCCTCCGATATCTTCGACCTCATCCAACACAAGGACTTAGACATTATCATTCTTACTGAAACTTGGCTAAATCCCTCTTCCACTCCCATCCTAGACCTCCTTGTACCTCCCACTCACGACATTATT
Source organism: Calotriton arnoldi (assembly GCA_963921515.1). NCBI lineage: Eukaryota > Metazoa > Chordata > Amphibia > Caudata > Salamandridae > Calotriton > Calotriton arnoldi. The sequence goes on along the minus strand of CAWUFW010009002.1, from coordinate 724,509 downwards.
AGGCTAGACAGAGCTCGGAAACTGGGTGGTGGCCTAGCCTGTATTCACAGAAACACAATCTCGATCTCTCAAAGTGAGTCCATTACGCCCTCCTCCTGTGAATACCTGTGTCTCAGCATATCAAGCAAGAACCTTCCGGTTTGTAAACTTCACACCTTCTACCACCCCCGGGAGACAAGCTCCCATTTATCGAGCAACTAATGGAAATCATCTCTGTAAACGTTGATCCAACCATGGCCCAAATCTTCCTTGGTGATTTCAACCTTCACTGGTCGAACCCCAATGACCTTGCGGTATCCTGCCTCAAATCATTCTTAAATGAGCAAGATCTGACTCAGCACTGTGACCAACCAACTCATAGAAAAGGAGAAACTTTAGACCTCATTATCTCTAATGAACATTCCATTACCTTGGACGCCATTACCCCATGTGACTGGTCCGATCACCACTGCATCCTCTTTTTTATCAACAGGGAGTTGTCGATGAGGAAGGCTCAACCTACTAAATTAAAGATATGGAAAAGGGACCTCAGATCATTAAACTCCGATGAAATAGCTACCCACTGTAAATCGGCCCTCTCCTCCCTAACCGACTTGGTTGAAGTGCAGTCTCTCACCGACTCCTACAACTCGACCATCTCCAACATCATGGATGACTTTGCTCCAATCCAACAAAAAAATGCCTCAACAAAATTATCCAAACCCTGGTTTAATGACAATTTAAACACGGAACGACGCAACCTGAGAGCACTGGAACGTTCCTGGCGATCCAATACCTCTTTGGACCACCCAAAACTCCTTAGAGCGGCCAGGAGCCTTTACAACAAACAAATTAAGAGCGCGAAGGCTGACTATTTCAGACACCAACTTGATCAAGCGGCAAACCACCCTAAGAAACTCTTCGAGCTGGTCAAACAGCAATCAGCGGTTGGTCCAAATCACTCTGACCCTGGGGGCAGCTCACCCTCCGGCGATGAACTTGCTGCTTTCTTCACTGAGAAAGCAAGACTCATCACCATTGACCTCGCCTCTAAGAAGGATCTATTGCCCTCCTCCAGTGACATTTCACTTCCTTACCTCCTAGAAAAGCGCGGATCTTCTAACCTGAACCTCAAGAACAATGCGGCTTGGAGCACCTTCACTCCTTTTAGTGAAAAAGACATCACCAAGATGCTCCAGAATATAAACCCATCCAACCACTTCAATGATCCGTTGCCCCCGGCCATCTTCAAAGAAATCAAGAATGTACTCATCCCCACTTGGACAAAGATTGTAAATGCTTCCCTTTCACAAGGCTTAATCCCCGACTGCCTAAAAGCGGCTCAGGTATCACCTATACTGAAAAAACCTAACGCAGACAAGGCTGATCTCAATAACTTCCGTCCTATCTCCAACATTCCCACCCTAGCGAAACTCATTAAAAAATGCGTACAATCCCAACTCTGTGCTCACATAGAGAATTACCAACTCCTTGACCAGCATCAATCTGGCTTTCGAAAGGGGCATAGCACTGAATCGGCACTCACCCACGTTATGGATGACACTTTAAAAATGCTGGACCAAAATGAATCCTGCCTCCTGATCCTCCTGGACCTTTCCTCTGCATTCGACACGGTTAATCATGACAACCTCCTTGACATTCTGAAAAACAGGATGGGTTTTTCTGGTCAGGTGCTTCAATGGTTTTCACCCTTCCTCCACCACAGATCTCAAAGGGTCAAGGAAAACCTCTCTCTCTCCCAGCCCTCTCCAGTCCTCATGGGGGTTCCACAAGGGTCTGCCCTATCAACTATCCTCTTCAACCTGTTCCTGGAACCATTAGCTAACTTTTTAAACTCCACGGACACTCTCTTCCATATGTATGCGGACGATACGCAGATTTATGTGAAAATCTCTTCCCCTGAAAATCTCATCTCTCTCAACACGACCCTATCGTCTACTCAAAGCTGGTTAACTGGGAACCATCTCCTTCTCAACACCGCCAAAACGGAATTCATGGTCATCTCCCCTCCGAACCACACCCCCAAACTTGACCTTTGGTTGAATCTCCTCACGACATTCAACTGCACTCCTCTCATCATAGACTCAGCCAAATCGCTCGGAGTCACCTTGGACAAGCACCTGAATATGAAAAATCACATCAGTAAGGTGTGCAAGGGAGCAAATCACCTGCTGAGGACACTCAGGAATATCAAACCTTTTCTTCCACAAAACGATTTGAAACAGGTGGTCCAAGCGCTTGTCCTGCCGAAGCTTGACTACGGCAGTGCGACCCTCTGTGGCCTTCCTAAATACACCCTGGCTCCCCTAAGAGTATCACTGAACTCCGCGGCCAGGCTGGTTACAGGCTCCAAGCGAAATGAGCACATATCCCCAGTCCTAAAATATCTCAAATGGTTGCCGTATGATGCACGTATTCAGTTAAAGATTGCTGTTCTGACGCACAAAGCTCTTCACTTAAATACTCCCAGGTACCTTGCGCAAAAACTTGAGCTATCTTGTGGGGCAAGAGACTCAAGGAGTGCCAATACTTTCCTCTTGAAACCACCCATCCTTAGGAAAAAGAGAACCTGTCACAGAGCCTTCTCAGGCGCCGCCCCAAAGATATGGAACTCTCTTCCTCCAGAAGTACGCAGAATCTCTTCAACAACGGCGTTCAAAGTGGAAGCCAAAAGATTCTTTATGAACAAATTCTTACCCTAATTGGGCTTGGCCCACCTGTTCGAAGTCATTGCTCTTACCTCCTTTGTATCATCTTATGCTAATTCTCCTCTTTTCCTATACAATGACCCCTTCAGGGCCCGCTTTTACTTGTTTACTGTATTACCCTCCTTGGACATTGCTCTTACTTCCACTGTACCTTCTTTTGTTACTACTCCTCTTTTCCTTTTACAATGACCCCATCTGGGCTCGCTTTTATTTGCCTAATGTATTACCTTCCATGGTGCAACTGTCCCTGAATCAGTGATCATTCCTGTTTGTTTTTCATGACTACTTGTTAGCGATTTTGCATGTATGTCCTCCTCCCATCCTAATGTAAAGCGCTCTGATATCCCTTGGGATCTTGTTCGCGCTATATAAAACTTTATAAATAAATAAATAAAATAAAATAAATAAAAATACTTGCTGAAGTCAGGCTCTCTCTGCAGCACTCTTAGCGTCTGGGCAGACAGGGCTCCACTCTGAGCGAACTTTGAATAAACTGTTATTGGTTTGTATTCTCTACTGTCTGACCGACTCTTCATTTCGTAGAAGGCAGAGAGGTGGTTGTGAGTGACCCGATTGACCCAAATCGGGCCAATTCCTTCAGGATCAAATACATGACCAAACCCACATCACTTTCCCTGGAGCTGTGGGCTGAGTAGTGGCCAGAGGGAATTCAGGCACCTTGGTGACTTAGTGCAATGTGCACAGTAGTGGTGTCAATACATGAACCCACATCCAGAATAGCCATCGTGAAAAAGAAAGCTAATCACCAAGGCAGATGTGGCCCTTACATCAACTTACCCACATACACAGGGCAGGCCAGCAAGCTGTCTAACTCTGTTGCAATGTGTGGTCTGACACAAAAAGTCACCCTTGTCACACAATGGTAGTGTGAATAAAGCTGAGATGCTGCCATCTGAAAGGCAACTACAGTGCAACTTGGCCACAATGCCTACGAGTCACACATGACCTACACATCAATGTTGAACTCAACGTTAATGAGAATAAAGTCTGTATATCACCCAGATTACTAGTGTCCACATCAAGCATAGATCATCATTAACATATCTCTATTTCATTGCAGAGGGAGAAACAACACCTCCTGACCAGCTGCCTGTCCTGGATGACCAACCTGCTCACGATGATATCCTGCACCCCTTGGACGATGACACTTTTTGGCAACTCCTTAACTCTATTTTAACACCTTCTCTGGTCATGGGAGAGGATGACATCATTGCAGGGTCTCCAGAGGAACCGCCTACATTGGGACATACCCCATTAGCCAACCGAAGCCCAGCCCTCCGAGGACCCTCAAGTTGTCTTCAAACAGTAGGTGGTAGTAGTCCAACGGCAGCTAGTAGATGAGGTGTGGGCAGGATGGAGACAATAATGGCCACTCTAGAGAGAGTCCGAAAGGTGCTTCAGTCCCAATAAGGACACCTCTGAGGCAATAAGAGGTACCTACCCTCCATTCCATGGTCCCTGGCTGACATTGCTGGTGTCATGAGGCAGAGGTAAGAACATAAGCCCTAACAATGTGACACCAGTGAGGTTGCCACCCAGCTGGGGGCTATACGCACCATCCTTGAATCTATGGAGTGGAAGCAGGACGCCTATATTGCAACAATGGGTGCCCTCCACCACCATGTTGTTACTGTGCTGATAAGCTAGCAGTTCCTTTTCTGTGCTCTCCTGCCTTCCTTGTTGCCACGGGCAAATGCTGCTGTAGACAGGGGAGCCACATCTTCTGCCCCTGATTTGTGTGAGCCTCAGATGCCTCCTGCGCCAACACCACCACCCTCAGGGTAGGCACAACCCACATCAGTGGACGAAGATGAGGATTTCAACCTTCTCCGGCACACAAATACCTGCTAACATTTGTCTGTGCCACTTTGCCAGTTTCTCATTGGACCTGTGTTTATGATCATGTCACCACCCTTGTCACCTGGTAGTGTTATGTTATGTTATTTTGTTCTTGAATAGCGCATGTATACCGACAGGTCTCTTAGCGCTTCAGAACAAGAGAAACAGCATCAGGGCGGGGTAGTCTCCATGGTACTAAGAAGAATTAGGTCATGTCTAGAGCTTCCCTGAAAAGAATGGTTTTAAGCTGTTTCCGGAAGGGGAGCAGACCATGTTCTTTACGGAGGGTGTCGGGCAGCCGGTTCCAGAGTTGTGGCAGAAGGACCGAGAAGGCTCGTCCTCCTTTGGAAGCAAAGTTACCCCGCGGGCAGACCATCTGGGCGGCTTCTGCTGAGCGGAGCGCCCGCCCAGGCACGTATTTGATTAGGCGTTCCCTTATGTACCCTGGGGCGTGTCCATAAAAGGCTTTATGGGCAATACAGAGTCCCTTGAACTTCGCTCTTTGCCTAACCGGCAGCCAGTGCAGTTTGCGCAGCAAGGGAGTGGCATGAGTTCTTCTGGGCAACCTGAAAATCAGCCTGGCAGCATCATTCTGTACTACCTGTAGCCTATTCATAAGTTTCTGGGGGAGCCCGACATAGAGCGCATTGCCATAGTCGAGTCGCGAGACGATAGTTGCTAATACAATAGTTTTCAGAGATGAAACTGAGAGCAGTGGAACCAGCTTCCTCAGCTGTCTTAGAAGACCAGTGCATGTGCCCACCACCGAGTTGACTTGATTAGTCATGGAGAGCTCGGAGTCGATCTTAATTCCCAAGCTTTTTACAACTGGTGATGGGCTGGGACAGGCCCCCAGCTCTTGGGGCCAAAACAAGCCACTCCATGGGTTATTTTTTGCCGGAATTGCTAGGACTTCGGTTTTATCTGGATTAAATTTTAGTGTCCCCTTTTGCATGCCCACCTGTTGATCAGATCCATTTGTGGTTTGTAGATGTGGCCCACCTTCACTAATGGCAATTTGAACCTCCTCCTCACTGGAATACTCCTCTCCTCATCATGTCACATGACATGTAGCCCCCATGGACTCTGTCTGGACATCCTTTGGCTCTCAAACAATGTTGGGGTTGTTGCTGCAATAACTGCTACTGTGAATTAGCCTGTGAACACACCTGTAAATAAATGCCCTACCTAGAACCTGTGTGTATGTTTGTTGCAGATAGGACTATCTACACCATGGTGGATGTGCAGACATAAAAGAGACTTCCTACCATCTCTAGGAGATTGCACTCCAGTCCCTATCACTTTCTCTTGTTGGACAAGGTCAAGCATCATGGACCACCCCTGCCATGGCATTCTGTTGCAAATCTCTTTGGACTATTGAACATCATGGTGTGACAATGAGCATTGGTACCTCCAGTGCCACACAGTGAAATAGGCCAACTAATCACACAATTACAGAACTGCACAAAATGGGTCCTGTGACACAGGTCCACCGATATCTTGCTCAGTTATCAGGACACTATCATCATGCACATATTTCAGCCTCAATGCTTCAACTGAAAATATCATATGCGTACTATCATAATGTGTGCACTGACAGTAAGCAGATATTCATGGCCAGACTCCTTCTGTATTGCATCAAATCTATGCCACTCAAGGATGTTGAAGCCCAGTGCTGCATCCTGGCTGTCATTAAGTATGAACTGCAATGACTAAGTATTTGGGGGGCTGTGTCAAATGATAAATGGTTCAATAAGGCACACTAAAATGCCTAGGAACGTTGTGTCCCTTTGGCCCTGAGAGCCCTCACATTAATTGAGTGTGAGTGTAACCACACATGACATTAATTGTATCATGTACACACATCACAATATAGAGGAGCCGGAGCACACACCCTGGAACCAAGCTACACATCCCTAGGCTAAGAGGAAGCATCAGACTATTCTCTATTCTAATTTTGCAAGTTGTTGCACAATTTCACATGCACGAAGTCCCTCACATAGCAATTACTCAATGCCAAACATTATTGATGTTTCCAGGCAGGTGGGGGCCACTTTCATGGATACTAACCAGCAAACAACAATGAAGTACTAGTACAATGGTGCAAGCGTGAGTGCGTAAGTGGCAGGCACCAGTGTGTGTCCCAACACAGCCGTGAATGGGTACCATGGGATGACAGATCCATCCCCACTATACATGTAACATAAACCACACACAAAGTGCTACAGTAGGTGACTATCTGTGTGGGGCTGTGTGTCCATTCACACCAAGAGGAGCACTTACAGAGGTCAAAGATTGTTTTAAGATCCCTTAAATGACTCCTTTGCAACATTGACTGACTCTTGTCCATTGGCGTCTCACAAAGTTACACATATCTACAAACACTGCAGGGAATCCCAACATCATGTGTTCAAATCAACCTAAGCAAATCTGACTTTTACGCAGTAAACCATTACGCAGTCGTGAAAGTAAAAAAAGATTTTATATCAGAAATTGTCATTCGCAGCAACTAAACCTACCTAATCTACCCTACCTAACTAACACTACCTAATCTAAGCCTAAACTAATTTAACTTACCTATCCTACACTAACTTATGTTAACACTACCTTAACCTACCTAAACCTAGCTTAATCTATGAAACACATTTACTACAACAGACATGTTAAACATCAACTCCCCATTCCCCTTAACACACATAGGCACACAATACAAACATACACTACAACTATACATAAACTAACTACACATAAAATTATAAACAAATATATATTTTTGTTGGTCTTTATTATTATAATTCTTTTTATAAACAAAGCCTAAACACTAACCTCCCCACCCATTAACATCTTATAAACCTGAAAAATCAAAAAGCTATAAAAATACAAAAAATTACTACAACCTATCTAATCAAAACCTATACTATCTAATCGTTAAATAAAAAACTATCAATATACACTAATATATAAAACCAATCTAAAAGTTCACAGCAGCTGGGAAATCTGCTCAACCGCCTCATCCAGGTTGCTCAGGCAGATGCTCTGCCAGCCCTGCTCCTCATGTATGTCATCCACTTTACGGTTCAGTTTCTGTACTTCCAGGATAATGGTGTAGTGGAACACCGATTACTGTTGTGTTGCCTCCTGGACCATGGGGCCACACATTGTGTGGTTGCTGTGGGAGCTGGTGTAGCAACAATTTGGGTTGACTGTAGCTGGCTTGGGGCCGGTCAGGCCTGGTTTGGCCCGGCTCTGGTGTGGCTTGGGCCTGGTCTGTTCGTGCAAGGGGGTGAGGTTGGCACTGCAGGTGTTGTTAGTTGGACAATGTTCCAGGACCCTGCTGCTTTGGCCCGCACATACAGTTTTTGCATTTTCTTGAAAGCCTTTGCTACATTCCGGACATGACGGTAATGTTCCCAGAGGAGTTCATTTAGCTGTCATGTTGTTTAGTATGCAAATAGAAATAATCAGTTAGCACAGTCAGTACATGTACATGATGTCTACGATTTACAGTCTGACATTGTAACACATCTCAAAACTTTCTGACCCAAACTAAACCAACAATGGGGATACATACACGGCCAATATGTTGTTACTACATAGACATCCCCTACTTGAACATGGAAAAGTGAGTCAAGTGCCATCTGTGTGGGAGCACAAAAGGTAACAGTACTCACAATGAGATGGATACCATATTATACAGGACAAATATTCCCACTCATGAAGATGTCCTGATCTACATTTTGACACATGAGCGTGGTTACCCTAAATTGGAATTTTTAATTGCGTCCTGCAAATGTGTAGATCTTTGAACACGAACATAAGTGTAAGTGGATTTGGTGAAACAGTACAGGCATAGTGGCTTGCCTCAGCATACCTCATCTGGACTATCACAAGGCTGCACACGTAGTTGCCTTCACTCACACAGTGGCAGATAGTCAATACATGGATATGGGGTTGTTAAATAGCCCCTGTAGAACATGCTTGGGGAACATCAATAGCATTTGCCCACAGGCAATAGTACAGAAATGTCAACAATATCTCCTGCTTCAGCCTTGTAAAGAAAACAAGATGAGCCATACTTAAACATGCTCATGTAAACAAATCATTCCACGGCTGCATTTGGAGCCATACATCATTATATGAACATAGTATCTCATTAGTGTGTGTCTGCTTGATGGACTGACTAGTCATCTGGCAGAATCATGAATTTGCTATGAATCATGGACTCTTGCTCTATAACTATGAGGGACGTACAAGTACCACTGAGGCTGTATCATACCAGATATATGTCATGGTACACTAACACATCCAATATCTTAATGTCCATCCTATGATGCACAAACACATGAACGGACAGACATGTAGGCATGTCATTGGTTGTCAGTCATGGCCCGAACATTTTACTTCTGAAGATGTAGGTCCTTCACATGAAATATATGCTGCAACTACCATAATCTATTGCATTAGTGAGAGCAACCCAGGTGCCACTGACATACATGTTGACATATTCCAACACTGCTACTGGGTCCGATCTATAAGCCTACATTTATGGGATTTTGGCTTAGGGTAGCGCAGGAAGGCACCTTGCTGTGCTGCCCTACACCAAAGTGAAAGGGCAGGAATACACCGTATTTATGCAATACAGTGCATTTCTATTCTTTCTTCTTGTGCTGGTGCCGTTTCAGTAGCCTTGCGTCAACATTGGCACCCTTGCACCATGATGCAATGGTGCCTCTGTTTCATGCAGGAATGATTTTTGTGCATGTAGGACTCGCTCCAGCAGAAAAACAATCCTAAGTGGTGTTTTCCTCTTTCTAAGTGTGTTGCAGGCAGAATGCAGCACATATAGAAAGAGGAAACAACGAGGAGAAATAACATATTTCTCGCTGTTAGGCCGCACCTTGGGAGGTGTATGGATTTGGCACTTTCCCAGGTTTACAAGATGTTGTAAATCTGAGGCAGCATGAAAATCCATGCGTGTTGCATGTGAAAAAACATTGCAACTCCCATGGAACGCCTCCCTGGCACAGAGTAAGGCAATGCAGCTACTTGTACTCTGTTGCCTTACTAAAGATTTTTAAGGCCACTCAAAACCATGCAGGGTGGCTTTGTTTGGCTTCAGAAATCAGATTGAGAGCCCTGCGTCACGCATGTATCACTTTATGTGGTGCAAAAGTGACACATGGCTCTCAAAGCACAATCCCCATGGTGCATAACACAGAAGGTATATTTTGCCACCATTTTGGTCAGAGAAACATACATATCTCATCTGGAGATCCCAAAAACGTGCAGCATGTCTGAATACACAAGGCTGGTTTTAGTTATGACATATACTTTAGGGTCACAATGTGTGTGAAACTGATTCTATTACACCTCTCCTGTCCATGCTTTTCAACAATGGCTGTGTAGCATCAATGCACATTATCTGCCCAAGCTTACTGCACAAATTGGGACTTTAAAAAAATGATTTCTGCTCAGACACACTAAGCAAACCATATTTCACAGTGCCACAACATACGGTGACTCAAGATCTTATGGTTTGTGCCATTTGTGGTTCCAGGTAATGTGGCTGTGTGGAACACATGCAGAGCGTGTGCCTGGTGATGCTGACTTTGCCCAAAGCTACATGACTATAGATTTGCCACTCTAATTCCATCTTACAAGATGTGTACTTATGTGGGCCTGCTTACATACAACTTACAGTCTCAAATTTATTTGACCGTGAGCAGTCCTAAACAAACTTTGGGCCGGTTCTGTAAATAATCATAGACTGACAGCTCAATGATGGTATCTGAGTGTGATCTCCCACCACACATCACAATTGATCAGTTACTCATAGATCATACAGAGACATCAAAATGATACATACATGTACTCATCACACTGACTTGTAGCATTGGGGTCCTGGAATGATTGCACCCTCCCCATTAGAATGGAAGATGTCCACCTAGGAGACATGAAAGAGGACATAGCATTGTAAAAATGAATTAGCGCATGCTAACTTTTTTATTCACTAAGCTGTAATAGCCATGTATTTCAGAAGTATACAATCGCATTAACACACTTATGGCAATATGACCAGCTCAGTGCATGCATGTAGTCAGTTTGTAGCCCTGAGCAGGCTGGATGGCGGAGCTCAGATGTCACCATCATGACATGCCTGGAGGATGCATCAAGGATGTGAATGATTGAGTAATAGTGATGTGCAAATAACTTATGGCTCTCCATATGAGGCACACCGAGGAGCTATGCCTTGATTTCTCCTCATTTTGTCCTCTCTGTGTGCTGCATTCTAAAGCTCCCATAGTGAGAGGAAAAAGGATCACAGAATAGTTTTTGTGTACGTGGTTACCCCTTCCAGCACAAACACAATTCTGCATGAAGCAGAAGCACCCTTGCACAATGGTGCAAGGGTGCCTATGTAGGCAATAGGCTGCCAAAATGGAGCAAGCACAGGAAGAGATAACAGAATGCATCATATTGCATGAATATGGTGCATTTCTGCCCTGTAACATTGGCGTAGGACACCCCAACAAGATTAAACGCTGTGCAGCCCAGCGCCAAAGTCCCATAAATGAGGGCCTAAGTTCCCTTACTTTACATCATCTCCTCATATATTTTTCCACTGCTATACATGTTGCACGTCCCAGTATAGTAGTAAAACACAACTGAAATACAAATCATGTCAATGTTTAGCATTCCGGATGAATTACATCACAATATGCAGACAGAACATAGATACATAAAGACAGGACCACCAATCACAAGTCCCAGGTAGTCAACTACATCAGCCTCCCTCGAGACGATGTCCGCCCATTAAACACACCTTGTGCTCACTTTCCCTTCACCTCTTCTCTCACCTGACAGCCTTGATATCTTTGGATGTATGGATTTTCAGTGGTAAAAGTGCACCTATGTGTGATGTTTAGACTTCATCCTGGTGAAATATTGGGTGACAATATTGCGATTAGGATTACACATACATATAGTGATGTGTAGAGACATTCCTACATTCTTATTGCTTTTTCAGTTTGAAGTATGGCTGGGTGAATGTAGGTAGCTGCAGAGGAGGCATATTATTGGTCAAGTATGTTGCTTTGCAATGCCTATGGCATACATCACTATTCACCATTATGGCCATTATCTAATTTAACACAAATGTTCAGATTTTCTGCCATAAGATGTATTACAGATGCAATACACACTCATGGAAGGACGGGGACTGGCAGGTTCAGGCAGTCTACCGTGTTTGTGGCATCCTGCTTGACATTTATCTGGATAGATATGATATTTACGGGGTTAAGTCAATATAACACCTGTGAATGTTGGCCAAACTTCATTTAGCACACTAAACTAACCAACTTCCATCATGGAATGTTGTGGTACAGACACATCTGCTGTCTGGGCTTTGTGTCTGACACAATATGTGTGCCTTATGCACAATGCACCTTAGAACATGTCTTTGCTAACTCTGTTTGGCTATTGTTTGAGCATCACAAGTCCAGCTGGAGTAGGCCAGACAAGTGCAAAGAATCCTGACTGACACTATATATAGTAAGTCAATGCATTGCATTACTCAGCTCCTGAGAGGGGTTCCTTGAGCTTTGAATGTGGTTAGCCCATCACATATATAATATGACTGATTGAGTAATGGTGATGTGCAAATACCTTATGGCTCTCCAGGGAAGGCACACGAGGAGATATGCCTTGATTTCTCCTCGTTTTGTCCTCTTTCCATGTGTGCTGCATTCTGCAATATGTGCATTAACTAACAAATGTCACCAGGCAAACATGCTAGGTGTCAGTGAGTAGTACATTCACAGGTGTGATATGACATGTAGTTTGACCTTGACATCTTATCTTTACTTTGAATGTCTTTGTGTTCTGTGCACAGCAGCAGACATATATGGAGCACTAAGGCTAATAGCATTTTTGGCTTCACAGTAAGATGCACCATCACAATCACATCCATTCCTGCATGTAACAGTTGCATTCTTGACTCAGAGGGCAAGTGTGCCTGTATTGGGTCTAGGTGGCCAACCTGTACCGGCACATGTCAAGAGTTAACATTTTTAAGTGTTATGTTAGATACCATACTTATCTTGCTATGTGCTTGCAAACATTGCTGTGGCATAGCGAGACTATCTGTGCTGCACTGTGTGGCCATGCCCATTATGTGCCCCTTCTGTTTACACTCACAGGGTTACATGTAAATTATACTGTGATTGACATTTGTAAGCTCGCAACGTACATCATGAAGTACATAACACACAGTCATTGCACACTGTTTGGTACCTCACTCACTTTGGACTGTGGCAGACGGTTTGTAGCTAAACACAGTAGCATCACACACAATCTATACATGTGCAGACTGTTACACATTGCAAACTTTCCGTTGTGAATGTCTTGCAAAGGCACAGGTGTTCCACACATGGTGTTATCATGCTCACATATATCTGAATACATGATGTAGATCTGGGGTGAGTGTGTCACACAGCAACAGACCTTTTGAATAGGTGAATGAGCCATCAGTCACCACTCCAGTGAAACATGGTTAAATAGTCCATTGTACTTTTGATGTTTAATTAACAAGATGCTACTATTCACACATGATCTGTATCTTACTTCTGTCAATGTTAGTAGCACTACATAGAAGCTGAGGGCAACCCTTTGTGTGTGCCTCCTGGTCCAAGCATACTGCATTCCCTGACACAGCCATATATAATGGCACACACTCAACTAACATTTCAACTTTGTGTGGATGATATATTTGTGATCCGCTCAACTGTGCAGTTTTCCACTCAGGTCAGAGGTACACAACTATTGCCATGCTTAGGGAGGTTCATATCTAAATTACTCCATCTGACCATGTGCAATGTATTGTGTGTATGCATATGCATTTTTGTCTGACTTTTGATCTATGTGAAAACATACTCTTGATATCTCAGTATCCTTCAGGTGTTCAGATGTTTGCATGTAACCTATCCAATTTCAAAGTGCTCTAGCCATTTACGCACTGTACAATGTCATCTGATCATGCTGCCTTTTTAAAGGTCTTTTGTGCTCATTGCATTGCTGAGCAATACATGGCATGAGTGTCTTTTATCGACTCTACCCTGATGAGGTATATGTGGCTAAGTAGTCAGGAAATACTTCACATGAGCTTTGTTTTGTGGTAAGCCACACATGCATGTATGTGTTTTTTACAAATGACTGCTTTTACATGTTTGCATGACAGCGGACCTTTGTCCAAGTCAAATGTCACTCATGATCTCCAATGGTATCTGAAATGACAAGTTCCAGCAAAACGCCATTAATCAGCATGGGAACACATTGGTGAGACGCACTGCAATGGGTGGTTCTTCTCAGGTATGGTAGTTTGTGGTTAGTATTCCTAGCTTCACAGAGTACATATGTTGTACACTTTGCTGTTGCACAACACAGCAAGACTGCTAGCTGTGTAGCTTTCCACTGCTCAAGTGCAAGGGGAGAGTAATGATCAATTTGGATCTTGAAATGCGGCATGGCTAGCCTGTCCCTTTAATGCAGTCCACTGCTCCACATAGCTCTGTATGTGTGCAAATGATTAATGTGAGGCATGGCTCAATGATGGTCAACAGTTCTGACGACATGATAGTTACATTTTGAAGCCTACTTCTAGTTGAAGAGATGTGGATGAGTTGATGTTTACTGGAACTGTGACATACATGCCAAAACAAATAATGGATCCAAGCTTTTATTTCTATTTTGAACCTTCCTATTTTGTTTGGACATTTTGTCCATCAAAGTAAATGTAAACCAAGTGAAGAATGTTTGCATAATGTGGGTGTGTCGCCGATTTCCAGCCACTGTATTTTGTATCTCTCCACCATCCTCATCCTCCATTGGGTCTTGCTCATCAGGGCCCAATCCGACAGTACATTTGTCCAGATGCAGATGTTGTGGAGAATTGCACAAACTAGTATGATCTTGCAGCCAAAGGGGACAAGTATAGCAATCTCCCCCCTGACATGTTCAAGCATATGAACCAGGACTGCAGCACTCCAAAGCTTCTCTCGACAATGTTACGGGTCTTGGTCAGTGCCTGATTGCAGTTAGTCTGTATCAGTTTGGGGATGAGCTATAGGGGTCATGACCCATGGCTGGAGACCATATACTTGGTCAACTGAAAGTTAAACAATAAGTACAAATGTCAATGGATTTGCACTCTGTTACAGCTACATTTATATCCATGTGTGTTTTGTTTACTGAATGACTCAAACAAATTTCTCACGTTAATTCACAAAATGTGTTACTTGTATAGTTGGCCACAGGTTTACACATGTCTCATCCAGTTATGTGTGTAATAGCTTATTTTGAGCAAGGCCTGATACATTGTACACGGGAAACAACGTTTACAACGCATGAACTACATCGCATGCTATTACATCGCGGTTTTTACAACGCAAGTCGTTACAACGACTTGCGCTGGAGGGCGCTATAGGACAAGGAATAGTTTAATTTACTATCCAACACCTTCCCTACTGTACGTAGGCTGGAGTTGGAATAGTAAATTAAACTACTCCTAAGTCCAGCGCCCTCCAACACAAGTCGTTGTAACGACTTACGTTGTAAAAACCGCGATGTAATAGCATGCGATGTAAATGCATGCGTTGTAACATCGTATATTCCTCAATGTTATGTACACTCACTACATGTGTGAAGTGACAGTTTATGGCTCAGATATTTGCTATTGTATATTGGGATTGTTAACCTGAGTAAACTCTGGTACCTTGTCCAGGTTGGGATTTATTCTATATCGTTGACTGATGTATGGCATGTTTGGCTGCATTGTGTTAGACTTAGTAAGTTTCTGGATTCATATGTTTTTCATTTGGGCTACTTAGTCCACAGACCAGGTGAGCCATCACATTAATTACATCAATCAATGTGGCGGTCAAGCTGCGTGTATGTGTGTTTGTACACTGTCAGTTTTGCTGAGACATATGTGTTCATATACATTTACTGTTGGTGTCACAATGTTATCCAGTATCGACATATACACATGACTGGGGCCTAGACTGACATGGCATGCCACACATGGCCTTTCCACATACTTTCCACATACTTCTTCCTGTGTTGCTTCATTAACCTTTATCAACATAGATTTATACTGCCATGTGTGACACACTTACTCATGTCTCCAGTACTTGTTCTCACACCACAGACCTTGCTAACCTTTGACTGATATCAATAGTTGGTATGCCATAGAGGAGAGATTGATCTCAGCAGTATCTCCTGTATTGCCTTTGTACTCATGTTGGCTTGTCTGTCATGCCACATCGTTACATTAGTGATTCGTTACCCAGTCCAGTTGATGTGCTTCCATCCATCCACACAGAGTAAACTGACACATTGCTACTCACTGATGTTTTGTTGCTACTGCCATTGACCGATTAGTAAGTGCATGACAATGTGGGACATCATTTGTCTACACGTTTCAGTGCATTGTTCCCACTATGTGCACATTACACTGTGACCCTGATATTTGGGATAGTGGCCCTGTGCAGTGCAGAAACTCACCTTTCTGCACTGCACTGCATCACTGAGTAAGGGCAATAGTGCATAGTATTTAGACCATACCATACTTTCCTCACATTTCAGACTACACTGGCACACAATGTGCTGCCTAACACTAACAGAGGCAACAGTGCAGGAAGACAGAACAGGTATGCGCAGTATTGCATTAATACAGTGGATTCCTGCCCTTTCACTTAGGCATAGGACAGCACCGCAAGCTGACTTGCTGCGCTGCCCTATGACAAAATTCCAAATATTAGTTCCCCCAGACTGCTGCCCATAGATATATTGTGCCTCAAAATCCAGCACACATAGGTAGCGGGAGTGACTTTGATGACTTCACTTGCTTTTACTTGTTACACATCACCTGGAGAGACCATTTTATGTGTTACACTTAAAAGTTTACCTGGTATGAGAAACATGTCATTCCTCATGAACCATGGGAGTTGCATAGAGGCACCCCTACAATGCCCATGTAACCCCTTCCTTGCACACAGTGATGGTACACTACATTTTGCCCAGTGTTTCATTGCTCGATGCCTTTACGACATTCATAGGTACAGAAAGTGGCTTTGCATGTCTTAACATGTATGACTTGGGGATTTCTTTACACATCTACCATGATGCATGGTGCATGTATGAGACAGACGCCTCTTACATATGGCCCTATCTCTGTCAAAGACACAGAGATGGCTAATTAGTCATACATGTTTTGCTGCTAGTAGTTCTGCTATGTACCTGAGTCGGTAGTATGTGATGACTTCATCTTCTCTGAGGTCAATGAGGTAAGTCCACTTGCGAAAATGCGTTCCCTTCTCCTGCGCTGCCAACGTGGTGGGGTAGGGGTGATGATGGGAGTCTCCTCACAACTCCTAGGTGCAAAATGAGAACCGCCATGGTGCAATGGAGCTTGCAAAAGTGTTTTGTGTGGCTTGTGTTTAAGTTCCAGAGCCAATAAGTCATTTCTTATGCCTGGGTTGCTGAGGAGCAGGAATTTTGATGCATTTCAGGCTCTGCGTGCCACTTACTGATGATGCATCACACATTTTCAAAAACAATAATATCACTGCGTCGGTTTTAGACTGGGTTTTACAAGGGAACGCCTACCTTGAATATATTATTCTCTGTGTGACGCAGCCAGTTCTGGTGCTGGAAATTTCCTATGCAGGCCTACCAAAACTGATGCATTTGACCACATGCTTCAATTCATAAATATGGAGTGCAGCCGTAGCGTCAAAAATAGTGACACAACGGTGGCGCAGGCCTCTCATAAATAAGCCCATTAGTTTGTGTTCATTTTGTTGGTAGAAAGGACTTTCTATAAGTAAGTTGTAGTGGTTAGCTACCTTTGTAACAGGGACATAGGCTAGTGCAGTCATTAACAGCCTTGTATGGCTGTGATTTGGTAAAGTGTTAGGATAGTTTTATCATGGTTTGTTCAAAATCGATTCTTATTTTATGTGGGGAGCATTTGTTTGTTTTACTTTTAATGTCGTTTAGAAGCTGGTAGTAAGTGCTAGTTTGTTTATTAGGTAGTAGGGCGGATATAAATGGTATACTATTGTTGTGCTATTCACTATGTATGTGGTATATCTGAGTGAATGGTTTGAGGCAAATTTTGAATGTTCCATCCATCATCCATGTTTGAAGTATCAATAAATGGGTTAGTTCCAATAGACTATGTTTAGTAGAAAATATTTTGATAAGTTTCTCATTGCTAAGGTTATCATGGAAGAGGAATGATTCTTCTCTATGTTTGATGGTTAAGTGTTCAGGAATTTGGATATCTTGATATCTTTTAGGGGCAGGAGGGGTTTCATTTGTGACTTTTTTAGTTCTTGTTACTAAGCAGTTTAAGGTGGGTCTAGGTGGTAGCTGGCCTCTGTTGTGGTCGGGGACTTTGGGAAGTACATCTTTTGTTATTTTAGGTGTGGGTTCTTGTGAACTAGTGCTTGCCTCTTTTAAATCTTGTAGTACACACCTTACTTCAATATCTGTGACATTTAGGGGATGTTTTTGTTCCCTTACATTAATAGCAATGTCAGCTTTTGTAGTGATTCTTGTGTAGCAAGCAGTAGAGTAATATTTTGTACATTTCCAAATGGTAGTTTTCGTGCTTGTTCTTTCTTTGCTGTGAATGTTGTCCATGTGAGAGAGTAATTGTTTCTGTCTCTGTGATATGATGTATCTTATTCTTTCTGTAATCATGTCTGAAAACAATGTAATAATATTAAGTATTACATGTTTAAAAATGTACAATACATTTCATATTGACATACAACAATTTGTTTTTCATTTTCTGTTTTATACTGATATAGGCATTGTTGCTGGAAATTGTAGTTTTTAGGAACAGGATTACCATTGGGGTTCTTGCAATGTTAGTCAGGTGCCTCCTTCTCTATTGTAGGAAAAAAATGCATTTAGTTTTATTTTAAACATTTGTTTGTCTGCAGTTAGTCGCTGCTGAGGGAGTTAGACTATTATCATTTAGGGTTACTTTCTGTTTATTGTTTATTTTAATTGTTTAAATTATTTTTGCTGCCATGTAATTTATGTAAATTTTCTGTAGATTGGTAATTTCTTTGTAGAATCTACATTTAAAAACATAAAAGCCATAGAGTGTTTACTTAGTTATTTGTTATTTTACTCTTTTAAAATTCATTAAGTTAGAAGTTAGTATAAATAAATGCTTTACTTACTGTGACAGGTAGTTGTATATATTTCTCCACTCCTGTTTTCAGGTCCTGTTTGTAAAATCCAGTATCATCTTCTTGCACTTTTTGTTGTTTTTAGAGTAGTAAGTTGTTATATTTTGTGTGCTTTTTATATTGTTAGTTAAATTGTTTGTATAATGTTATTGATTTATTTTGTTTTAGGTGCAATGTAATTGTAAGTTTTCTTTTAGTTTGAATTTTTTAGTTATTGTCTTTTATGGTGAACACTAATTAGATTTTATTTAATAATGTTGACTATTTTGGTGTATTTTTTAAATTAGATGTATCATAAAAATAAATATTGCAACAATTTATTGTTTAGTGTTAAATATAAATATATATTTTTATTTATATTTTGATATTTTGAAGTGCATTTTGATTTGATTATTTAGGTTTATTTTAGTAATGTAAACTTTTTATAATGAAGTTCGTATATGTTTAGATTTATTAAATGGTTGATTTTATTAATTAAAATGTTTTTTTAATTATAACTGTTCATATTTTCTGATATTAATATAGTCAATTGTTTGCTTGATATTTGTTACTACTTATATGTTTATTTAAAGGGAACAATATTGTTGATCCCAATATTTTTGCTATTAATATAAGTGAAAATATATATTTTTGACAGCAATATATTGGTTATCGATTTTGTGTTACTGTTAGTTAAGCATAGAAAGGGATATTTTGGTAAAGAATATTTATTTTCCAAAATCATGGCAAATTGATATTTTTTAAATCAATATTGTGTCAGTGATACCAGAGTGTGGCTATCTCAAGAAACAGTATAGCAAAAGAATAAGTGCATTTTAAAGTTCATTTCTTTAATTTATTGTTCGTTGCATGACATATCAATGTGAACCAGAACTACAATTCAACAAAATTGTTGCAGTGGCTACTCCCAGTCAGGTTATCTGCCTGAATGAAATGAAAAATGTTCACTTAGCTAGAGGCAGTTGGTCTAGGGAGACAGCAGGCACAAAGACAGCAAACTGCAGGTTTCTTGCTAATTCTAGAATTGAAACACTTCCCCTCTCCATGGGCAGGTCAGCTATTGATCCCAACATCCACCTCAAAGTAGCATTCAAGTGATCTTCCTGTCATATGCAAAACCCTGGTGAAGAGGGGGGCCCACCTAGCTCTGCCTCCTACAGCACACTCAGTAGACGAGCTGTCTTCTGCTTTCTCTTTTAAAGTGTGGCCTGGCGTTATCAGAAATCAGGTTATGAAACCGTTGACTCCTGCAAAGCCTTAGAACTTCAAAAGGTAATCTGGGCTAAAAACCCTGCTCTCCTTCTATATGTATATTAACAGCTCCAGCTAGAGGACCTGCTACCTCTGGCAACCCGTACATGAGGTCCATGCTTGTTAAATGAGATGCTGATCTTCCTCCCAGCCTTAGAATGTAATATGCTACTGAATAGTTGCATCTACCATCCTCACTAAGGGCAAACCTTTTTTTAATTATTTTTTTATCATTGAATGAAGGGCAATAAACAGTACAATATGAGAATTGTGATATATGGCCCAGTACGCAGTAACATCCACCAAACAATGTTGCAAGATTGGCAGCTTCATCGAGCGTGACACACATCACACTGGAACACCTCCCGACACTCAAGACTATAGTAGCCTATAGTTCTTCCATGGGCCCCAAAGTTTTTCAAACTCATGTGGGCAACCTCTTCCTTCGTATACGAACCACCCGGCTCACATGCACCAGTTCATAATTGCACTCCATCTCTACATCTGAGGTAGTGTCAGGAAAGCCCATAATTGTGCTATATTCTGTCAGGTTACTACCAACCCTAAATTACAATAAAGACCTAGGGGCAGATTTACAAGGCCCTTGCGCCACTTTTGCGTCACTTTTAACATGGGAAAAGTGACGCAAAAGTGGCGCAAGGGTCTTGTAAATCTGCCCCCTAATATCTGGCACCATTCTGGCCTCCCCATACACCAAAGACAATGGATTTCCCTTCTTGGGTCAATTGTAGCCTCACAACTGTCGCTAGGGTCTCCACCACCCACCTCCAGTACAGCTGTAAAGTAGGGGAGGCCCTCAAGTTATGTAAATAATTTCCATTTTGATCGCATCGTCGAAGACACTCATCACTGTCAGCTCTACCAATATTGGCCATCAGCACTCTAGTGTAGTATGCTTTATGCAAAATGTTTAGTTGAGTAAAGCAGAACCCTGCTTTGTTCGCAACCTCACTGGACCCCAAGAAAGCATCCGTCCATTTGTCAACAGAGAGGTCCCTGATATCCATTTCCTCCAGACCCTGCGAAGCCTCCAGGTCATTAGGTAGGTTATTTATGAGCTTACTATAAATCAGGGATATTGCCTTATGCCTCAGGGGCTCATGTAGCACTCTATCCGGTAATGGATTGGGGTCTGGTATATAAATTCTGCCTTGGATGTCCCTCGAAAGAGCATGTTGGAGACACAGGTAGTGGGAGACCTCCCCCTCGGGCATCATATATTCATACCTAAGAACTTAGAACTGCTTCATGGCTGTATCTGTCCACACGTTTCTCAGGGTGCTAATCCCTATTAAGTTCCAGCGCTCCAAAACATTCAGGCACTGCACCTTGGGCAACCTCCAGGACTTCCACAACAGTGTGCCACCCATTAAGGTCGCAAACCACCCCATATGATGGTGCCTTGTCCCACACCTGCAGCACTACCCTAATATACATGGGCCAATTTGATCTACTTCTGATTTTTTACCAAGGAGAGTAGCCTGGCATCCTCTCCGTCCAAAGGGCACCCAGCCGTGTCACATGAAGGGCTCCCTTTGAACTGCAAAGTCCGAATTGTTAACTACAAATAGTTGTGTAGCTCAGTAGTATCATCGAAGATTTGGAAAGGCTATCCAACCATCATAGGCCCCCCCTAGTTAACGTAGACAAGGCAACTCTTGGGGTGCCACATTTCCGCAGCAGCTGCATTAGCTCCCGACCTACACCCTGGAAAAAGCTCTCTGGTATAATGTAGGGTGTATTTTGCAACATTCTCCAGTGTGCAGCATCATTCCTGAATTTCTCTAGTGTGCCATAAAGATATTCTCTGAGGAAACTCTCAGGGGAACAGGCTACAGAAAGCCCCAAACATCAAAATCCCTGCCTTGAAATCTGGAGGACACCACTAATCAAAAGAAACAATTGATGGACGGAATGCTGGACAATGCAAACATTCACCCCCAGTCACAAAGATCTGGGTTAAATCCATCATTCTTTTGCTCACCACACCACCCCAGTTTGGACCCAGCCATATGCAAATCAGTCTTGACCCTGTTCCTTGTGGGAACAGTCCAGGCCGAACTGCCAAGCCAGGTCCTCCCTGGACCGGAAACAAGCATCCTGGGACCGGTTTCAAGGCATCACCCTTCTTCAGCCAGGCTAGCTTGAATCCATTGGTGTAGTGAGCACGGGACCCACGTCTGGGCATACCCTTCCCACTTAGGGCGACAAATGCAAAAGAAACAATTGATGGACGGAATGCTGGACAATGCAAACATTCACCCAAGTCACAAAGATCTGGGTTAAATCCATCATTCTTTTGCTCACCACACCACCTCAGTTTGGACCCAGCCATATGCAAATCAGTCTTGACCCTGTTCCTTGTGGGAACAGTCCAGCCCGAACTGCCAAGCCAGGTCCTCCCTGGACCGGAAACAAGCATCCTGGGACCGGTTTCAGGGCATCACCCTTCTTCAGCCAGGCTAGCTTGAATCCAGTGGTGTAGTGAGCACGGGACCCACGTCTGGGCATACCCTTCCCACTTAGGGCGACAAATGCAAAAGAAACAATTGATGGACGGAATGCTGGACAATGCAAACATTCACCCCCAGTCACAAAGATCTGGGTTAAATCCATCATTCTTTTGCTCACCACACCACCCCAGTTTGGACCCAGACATATGCAAATCAGTCTTGACCCTGTTCCTTGTGGGAACAGTCCAGCCCGAACTGCCAAGCCAGGTCCTCCCTGGACCGGAAACAAGCATCCTGGGACCGGTTTCAGGGCATCACCCTTCTGCAGCCAGGCTAGCTTGAATCGAGTGGTGTAGTGAGCACGGGACCCACGTCTGGGCATACCCTTCCCACTTAGGGCGACAAATGCAAAAGAAACAATTGATGGACGGAATGCTGGACAATGCAAACATTCACCCCCAGTCACAATGATCTGGGTTAAATCCATCATTCTTTTGCTCACCACACCACCCCAGTTTGGACCCAGCCATATGCAAATCAGTCTTGACCCTGTTCCTTGTGGGAACAGTCCAGCCTGAACTGCCAAGCCAGGTCCTCCCTGGACCGGAAACAAGCATCCTGGGACCGGTTTCAGGGCATCACCCTTCTTCAACCAGGCTAGCTTGAATCCAGTGGTGTAGTGAGCACGGGACCCACGTCTGGGCATACCCTTCCCACTTAGGGCGACAAATGCAAAAGAAACAATTGATGGACGGAATGCTGGACAATGCAAACATTCACCCCCAGTCACAAAGATCTGGGTTAAATCCATCATTCTTTTGCTCACCACACCACCCCAGTTTGGACCCAGCCATATGCAAATCAGTCTTGACCCTGTTCCTTGTGGGAACTGTCCAGCCTGAACTGCCAAGCCAGGTCCTCCCTGGACCGGAAACAAGCATCCTGGGACCGGTTTCAGGGCATCACCATTATTCAGCCAGGCTAGCTTGAATCCAGTGGTGTAGTGAGCACGGGACCCACGTCTGGGCATACCCTTCCCACTTAGGGCGACAAATGCAAAAGAAACAATTGATGGACGGAATGCTGGACAATGCAAACATTCACCCCCAGTCACAAAGATCTGGGTTAAATCCATCATTCTTTTGCTCACCACACCACCCCAGTTTGGACCCAGCCATATGCAAATCAGTCTGGACCCTGTTCCTTGTGGGAACAGTCCAGCCCGAACTGCCAAGCCAGGTCTTCCCTGGACCGGAAACAAGCATCCTGGGACAGGTTTCAGGGCATCACCCTTCTTCAGCCAGGCTAGCTTGAATCCAGTGGTGTAGTGAGCACGGGACCCACGTCTGGGCATACCCTTCCCACTTAGGGCGACAAATGCAAAAGAAACAATTGATGGACGGAATGCTGGACAATGCAAACATTCACCCCCAGTCACAAAGATCTGGGTTAAATCCATCATTGTATTGCTCACCACACTCCCCAGTTTGGACCCAGCCATATGCAAATCAGTCTTGACCCTGTTCCTTGTGGGAACTGTCCAGCCTGAACTGCCAAGCCAGGTCCTCCCTGGACCGGAAACAAGCATCCTGGGACCGGTTTCAGGGCATCACCCTTATTCAGCCAGGCTAGCTTGAATCCAGTGGTGTAGTGAGCACGGGACCCACGTCTGGGCATACCCTTCCCACTTAGGGCGACAAATGCAAAAGAAACAATTGATGGACGGAATGCTGGACAATGCAAACATTCACCCCCAGTCACAAAGATCTGGGTTAAATCCATCATTCTTTTGCTCACCACACCACCCCAGTTTGGACCCAGCCATATGCAAATCAGTCTGGACCCTGTTCCTTGTGGGAACAGTCCAGCCCGAACTGCCAAGCCAGGTCTTCCCTGGACCGGAAACAAGCATCCTGGGACAGGTTTCAGGGCATCACCCTTCTTCAGCCAGGCTAGCTTGAATCCAGTGGTGTAGTGAGCACGGGACCCACGTCTGGGCATACCCTTCCCACTTAGGGCGACAAATGCAAAAGAAACAATTGATGGACGGAATGCTGGACAATGCAAACATTCACCCCCAGTCACAAAGATCTTGGTTAAATCCATCATTATTTTGCTCACCACACCACCCCAGTTTGGACCCAGCCATATGCAAATCAGTCTTGACCCTGTTCCTTGTGGGAACAGTCCAGCCCAAACTGCCAAGCCAGGTCCTCCCTGGACCAGAAACAAGCATCCTGGGTCCGGTTTCAGGGCACCACCCTTCTTCAGCCAGGCTAGCTTGAATCCAGTGGTGTAGTGAGCACGGGACCCACGTCTGGGAATACTCTTCCCACTTAGGGCGACAAATGCAAAAGAAACAATTGATGGACGGAATGCTGGACAATGCAAACATTCACCCCCAGTCACAAAGATCTGGGTTAAATCCATCATTCTTTTGCTCACCACACCACCCCAGTTTGGACCCAGCCATATGCTAATCAGTCTTGACCCTGTTCCTTGTGGGAACAGTCCAGCCCGAACTGCCAAGCCAGGTCCTCCCTGGACCGGAAACAAGCATCCTGGGACCGGTTTCAGGGCATCACCCTTCTTCAGCCAGGCTAGCTTGAATCCAGTGGTGTAGTGAGCACGGGACCCACGTCTGGGCATATCCTTCCACCTTAGGGCGACAAATGCAAAAGAAACAATTGATGGACGGAATGCTGGTAATGCAAACATTCACCCCCAGTCACAAAGATCTGGGTTAAATCCATCATTGTATTGCTCACCACACCACCCCAGTTTGGACCCAGCCATATGCAAATCAGTCTTGACCCTGTTCCTTGTGGGAACAGTCCAGCCCGAACTGCCAAGCCAGGTCCTCCCTGGACCGGAAACAAGCATCCTGGGACCGGTTTCAGGGCATCACCCTTCTTCAGCCAGGCTAGCTTGAATCCAGTGGTGTAGTGAGCACGGGACCCTCGTCTGGGCAAACCCTTCCCACTTAGGGCGACAAATGCAAAAGAAACAATTGATGGACGGAATGCTGGACAATGCAAACATTCACCCCCAGTCACAAAGATCTGGGTTAAATCCATCATTCTTTTGCTCACCACACCACCCCAGTTTGGACCCAGCCATATGCAAATCAGTCTTGACCCTGTTCCTTGTGGGAACAGTCCAGCCCGAAATGCCAAGCCAGGTCCTCCCTGGACCGGAAACAAGCATCCTGGGACCGGTTTCAGGGCATCACCCTTCTTCAGCCAGGCTAGCTTGAATCCAGTGGTGTAGTGAGGACGGGACCCACGTTTGGGCATACCCTTCCCACTTAGGGCGACAAATGCAAAAGAAACAATTGATGGACGGAATGCTGGACAATGCAAACATTCACCCCCAGTCACAAAGATCTGGGTTAAATCCATCACTCTTTTGCTCACCACACCACCCCAGTTTGGACCCAGCCATATGCAAATCAGTCTTGACCCTCATCCTTGTGGGAACAGTCCAGCCCGAACTGCCAAGCCAGGGCCTCCCTGGACCGGAAACAAACATCCTGGGACCGGTTTCAGGGCAACACCCATCTTCAGCCAGGCTAGCTTGAATCCAGTGGTGTAGTGAGCACGGGACCCACGTCTGGGCATACCCTTCCCACTTAGGGCGACAAATGCAAAAGAAACAATTGATGGACGTAATGCTGGACAATGCAAACATTCACCCCCAGTCACAATGATCTGGGTTAAATCCATCATTCTTTTGCTCACCACACCACCCCAGTTTGGACCCAGCCATATGCAAATCAGTCTTGACCCTGTTCCTTGTGGGAACAGTCCAGCCTGAACTGCCAAGCCAGGTCCTCCCTGGACCGGAAACAAGCATCCTGGGACCGGTTTCAGGGCATCACCCTTCTTCAGCCAGGCTAGCTTGAATCCAGTGGTGTAGTGAGCACGGGACCCACGTCTGGGCATACCCTTCCCACTTAGGGCGACAAATGCAAAAGAAACAATTGATGGACGGAATGCTGGACAATGCAAACATTCACCCCCAGTCACAAAGATCTGGGTTAAATCCATCATTCTTTTGCTCACCACACCACCCCAGTTTGGACCCAGCCATATGCAAATCAGTCTTGACCCTGTTCCTTGTGGGAACTGTCCAGCCCGAACTGCCAAGCCAGGTCCTCCCTGGACCGGAAACAAGCATCCTGGGACCGGTTTCAGGGCATCACCCTTATTCAGCTAGGCTAGCTTGAATCCAGTGGTGTAGTGAGCACGGGACCCACGTCTGGGCATACCCTTCCCACTTAGGGCGACAAATGCAAAAGAAACTATTGATGGACGGAATGCTGGACAATGCAAACATTCACCCCCAGTCACAAAGATCTGGGTTAAATCCATCATTCTTTTGCTCACCACACCACCCCAGTTTGGACCCAGCCATATGCAAATCAGTCTTGACCCTGTTCCTTGTGGGAACAGTCCAGCCCGAACTGCCAAGCCAGGTCTTCCCTGGACCGGAAACAAGCATCCTGGGAAAGGTTTCAGGGCATCACCCTTCTTCAGCCAGGCTAGCTTGAATCCAGTGGTGTAGTGAGCACGGGACCCACGTCTGGGCATACCCTTCCCACTTAGGGCGACAAATGCAAAAGAAACAATTGATGGACGGAATGCTGGAGAATGCAAACATTCACCCCCAGTCACAAAGATCTGGGTTAAATCCATCATTATTTTGCTCACCACACCACCCCAGTTTGGACCCAGCCATATGCAAATCAGTCTTGACCCTGTTCCTTGTGGGAACAGTCCAGCCCAAACTGCCAAGCCAGGTCCTCCCTGGACCAGAAACAAGCATCCTGGGACCGGTTTCAAGGCATCACCCTTCTTCAGCCAGGCTAGCTTGAATCCAGTGGTGTAGTGAGCACGGGACCCACGTCTGGGCATACCCTTCCCACTTAGGGCGACAAATGCAAAAGAAACAATTGATGGACGGAATGCTGGACAATGCAAACATTCACCCAAGGTACAAAGATCTGGGTTAAATCCATCATTCTTTTGCTCACCACACCACCTCAGTTTGGACCCAGCCATATGCAAATCAGTCTTGACCCTGTTCCTTGTGGGAACAGTCCAGCCCGAACTGCCAAGCCAGGTCCTCCCTGGACCGGAAACAAGCATCCTGGGACCGGTTTCAGGGCATCACCCTTCTTCAGCCAGGCTAGCTTGAATCCAGTGGTGTAGTGAGCACGGGACCCACGTCTGGGCATATCCTTCCACCTTAGGGCGACAAATGCAAAAGAAACAATTGATGGACGGAATGCTGGTAATGCAAACATTCACCCCCAGTCACAAAGATCTGGGTTAAATCCATCATTGTATTGCTCACCACACTCCCCAGTTTGGACCCAGCCATATGCAAATCAGTCTTGACCCTGTTCCTTGTGGGAACAGTCCAGCCCGAACTGCCAAGCCAGGTCCTCCCTGGACCGGAAACAAGCATCCTGGGACCGGTTTCAGGGCATCACCCTTCTTCAGCCAGGCTAGCTTGAATCCAGTGGTGTAGTGAGCACGGGACCCACATCTGGGCATACCCTTCCCACTTAGGGCGACAAATGCAAAAGAAACAATTGATGGACGGAATGCTGGACAATGCAAACATTCACCCCCAGTCACAAAGATCTGGGTTAAATCCATCATTCTTTTGCTCAACACACCACCCCAGTTTGGACCCAGCCATATGCAAATCAGTCTTGACCCTGTTCCTTGTGGGAACAGTCCAGCCCGAGACTGCCAAGCCAGGTCCTCCCTGGACCGGAAACAAGCATCCTGGGACCGTTTTCAGGGCATCACCCTTCTTCAGCCAGGCTAGCTTGAATCCAGTGGTGTAGTGAGGACGGGACCCACGTTTGGGCATACCCTTCCCACTTAGGGTGACAAATGCAAAAGAAACAATTGATGGACGGAATGCTGGACAATGTAAACATTCACCCCCAGTCACAAAGATCTGGGTTAAATCCATCATTCTTTTGCTCACCACACCACCCCAGTTTGGACCCAGCCTTATGCAAATCAGTCTTGACCCTCTTCCTTGTGGGAACAGTCCAGCCCGAACTGCCAAGCTAGGTCCTCCCTAGACCGGAAACAAACATCCTGGGACCGGTTTCAGGGCATCACCCATCTTCAGCCAGGCTAGCTTGAATCCAGTGGTGTAGTGAGCACGGGACCCACGCCTGGGCATACCCTTCCCACTTAGGGCGACAAATGCAAAAGAAACAATTGATGGACGGAATGCTGGACAATGCAAACATTCACCCCCAGTCACAATGATCTGGGTTAAATCCATCATTCTTTTGCTCACCACACCACCCCAGTTTGGACCCAGCCATATGCAAATCAGTCTTGACCCTGTTCCTTGTGGGAACAGTCCAGCCTGAACTGCCAAGCCAGGTCCTCCCTGGACCGGAAACAAGCATCCTGGGACCGGTTTCAGGGCATCACCCTTCTTCAGCCAGGCTAGCTTGTATCCAGTGGTGTAGTGAGCACGGGACCCACGTCTGGGTATACCCTTCCCACTTAGGGCGACAAATGCAAAAGAAACAATTGATGGACGGAATGCTGGACAATGCAAACATTCACCCAAGTTACAAAGATCTGGGTTAAATCCATCATTCTTTTGCTCACCACACCACCTCAGTTTGGACCCAGCCATATGCAAATCAGTCTTGACCCTGTTCCTTGTGGGAACAGTCCAGCCCGAACTGCCAAGCCAGGTCCTCCCTGGACCGGAAACAAGCATCCTGGGACCGGTTTCAGGGCATCACCCTTCTTCAGCCAGGCTAGCTTGAATCCAGTGGTGTAGTGAGCACGGGACCCACGTCTGGGCATATCCTTCCACCTTAGGGGGACAAATGCAAAAGAAACAATTGATGGACGGAATGCTGGCAATGCAAACATTCACCCCCAGTCACAAAGATCTGGGTTAAATCCATCATTGTATTGCTCACCACACCACCCCAGTTTGGACCCAGCCATATGCAAATCAGTCTTGACCCTGTTCCTTGTGGGAACAGTCCAGCCCGAACTGCCAAGCCAGGTCTTCCCTGGACCGGAAACAAGCATCCTGGGACAGGTTTCAGGGCATCACCCTTCTTCAGCCAGGCTAGCTTGAATCCAGTGGTGTAGTGAGCACGGGACCCACGTCTGGGCATACCCTTCCCACTTAGGGTGACAAATGCAAAAGAAACAATTGATGGACGGAATGCTGGACAATGGAAACATTCACCCCCAGTCACAAAGATCTGGGTTAAATCCATCATTATTTTGCTCACCACCCCAGTTTGGACCCAGCCATATCCAAATCAGTCCAGCCCAAACTGCCAAGCCAGGTCCTCCCTGGACCAGAAACAAGCATCCTGGGACCGGTTTCAGGGCACCACCCTTCTTCAGCCAGGCTAGCTTGAATCCAGTGGTGTAGTGAGCACGGGACCCACGTCTGGGAATACTCTTCCCACTTAGGGCGACAAATGCAAAAGAAACAATTGATGGACGGAATGCTGGACAATGCAAACATTCTCCCCCAGTCACAAAGATCTGGGTTAAATCCATCATTCTTTTGCTCACCACACCACCCCAGTTTGGACCCAGCCATATGCTAATCAGTCTTGACCCTGTTCCTTGTGGGAACAGTCCAGCCCGAACTGCCAAGCCAGGTCCTCCCTGGACCGGAAACAAGCATCCTGGGACCGGTTTCAGGGCATCACCCTTCTTCAGCCAGGCTAGCTTGAATCCAGTGGTGTAGTGAGCACGGGACCCACGTCTGGGCATACCCTTCCCACTTAGGGCGACAAATGCAAAAGAAACAATTGATGGACGGAATGCTGGACAATGCAAACATTCACCCCCGGTCACAAAGATCTGGGTTAATTCCATCATTCTTTTGCTCACCACACCACCCCAGTTTGGACCCAGCCATATGCAAATTAAACACCACTAATCAGCGTGAATGGTTCCCAGCTCTTCAGTTGTTAGAGGACCGACTTGGACAAATTAATGCGGAACCCACTATACTTGCTGAAGAGTTGTATCACCTGCATTATCCTCTCTATGGAAAGTTCCGGTTTGGAGACATACAGTAAGATGTCATCAGCTTAAAGAGATATTTTCTCCACCCAGTCCATATCTCATTGCAGTCCTCTAATTAAGGAATCATTTTTTACCCAGCATGCTAGTGGCTCCATGTCTAGGTCATAGAGTTTAGGGGACAGTGGACAACCCCAACGAGTGCTAGTAGAGGAAACATAGTAGAGTATTGATCATTAACTCTGCTGCATGCTAAAGGGTCACAATATAGTAGTTCTACCCACCTCAAATAGCGCAGTCCCAGGCTCATCATCTCTAGTACTTGGGGGAAAAAAAATGCCATTCAAGAAAGTTTTAGAGGCATCTAGCAACACCAGCAGCTCTAGATAAGCCCCTAACAGATGCCGGAGATTCAACCTAGTGATTTTGTCTGGCATGAAGCCAGATTGGGCAGGATGTACAAGGGTTTTTTCATCATGTTAAGCGGGTCGCTAGCACTTTGGCCAACCTTTTGGTGTTGACATTCCACAGAGAAAAAGTCCAGTATGAGGAACACTGCTTTACAGGCTTACCTACTTTATGGATAACTTCAATCATAGCTGACCGCATGTCTTCTGACATAGGTTCTTCATGTAGTGCCACCTCATAAATTTAGAGGAGGTAAATAGATATCTTGCTAGTTAGATATTTGTGCACCTCAATCGGTAGGCCCCTATTGCTTCTTCTATCTCTGCCACCGTTATAGGGGCATCAAGTGCTGCTCTATTAACATTAGAGAGCCAAGAGAGTGTGATGTAACAAAAGAAGGTCTGTATCTCCTCCACAGTACAGGTAAGGGCAGAGGCATAGATCCTGTATAATAGCAAGCAACCCCCTCAGCATTATGTGAATTACAAGTATTTTTCAGCAGGAATCGAGGTGGATCTCCCCAACCAACCTCACTGCCTCCTCTCCCTCGGTCACCCATACTAATAATCTCCCATTTTATTGCCCACCTCATACAGCTACCTCTGAACTACCACATAGTGATTGCCTGCTGCATTAGTGGCCAGGTCATGGCACTCCCTGTATCTGAGATCAAATCGATGGCAGAGATCATCAATGGGATGCAAGGCATATTGCCTCTCCAGCTGTAGGAGGTGGTCCTAGTGCACTGCATCTGCTTCCACGTGTCCTTACATTTAGCCATAGCCAAGGAGATTGTCTGACCTCCGAACACTGTCTAGAAAGCTTTGCTTAAGACCTCCCCAGATTTCACTGTATGTTAATTTTCATGAAAGTAATGTTCCATGGTTTGGCACAAATTGTCCGCTACTCCCTCCTGTTTCAATAGCCATGGGTCCTATCTTCACCCTCTATGGTCTCCACATTTGCATGTTCCCAGTTCGGCATAACACAGTGAGCATTCAGAGATCCTCCTGGCCAGAAAACACACACTCTGGATTCAAGGCATATAGACCTTGTGTAAACATATGATCATGGGGTGAGTAGGAGCTGTGCGCCCTGGAGTAAAAAGAGTATAGTGTGGTTGGATTTCTCTTTCCCCATATTTCCACCAACCCATAGACATCAGCAAACATTTTCAATTGTGAGATTGCACTGTATTCACCTAGTCTGTTACTGTCACGGCTCTCATCCACACCAGGTTAAAATTACCACCCAGAATAAGCTGCCCATTTGGATGCTAGAGAATAAGAGACCCCAGATCTACTAACCCCACCACTTGCAATTGTGGTAAATTGAGCCAATCACCATAGTCAGTCTGTTCCACCTTCTGATTACTATAGCATATCAACCCAGATCGTTGCCTACCACTTTCACACTTGAAGCGGGCAGGCACGTCTCAGCAATATTTCAACATCCCTGAAGCCAGATGAGTAGTCCACCTCTGCTAGTAGGCTATAGACCCCCTTTGTCAACATATTACAGGTAGTTCCCATCAAATGAGTCTCCTGGAGGAGTACCTAATCTGGAGCATGTCTTCTGAGGTATTGGTAGACTATTGTCCTTTTGATTTTGCACCCCATGCCATTGACTTTCCAATTGAGAATAGATAACCGTCCCTCCTTCAGGGCCCCATTATCCTCATTTATCAACCTATATCGCTAACCTTGGACTTAAACTAAAGCATGCAGTATAGTCACACAATCTTCCACTTGCGCACAGCCATACCACAAAAACCAAGCAATCATGAAAGAGCCAACTTCCCCCTTCCCACCCACAATGGATCTCTCTCCGCATCCTGGGTCTGCAACAACCTGAAACCCCAATTCTCTGGGTAGCTGTTGCCCCAAACAGGGTTAACTACAGTCGCTGCCGGTGCAGGTAATCGCGGTGGGGCGGTGGAGCGGGGCGAGGACAGACAACGGAATAGGTTTTATTTATTTATTTAATTTTAACAATTCCGTCATCTGTCGACTTCTCCCCATCCAACCCCGCCTCGCCCCACTGCGCTTACCTGCACCGGCCACCGCTTGTTAACTAGTCTACGTAAGTGCATAAATTATCAAAGGGTCAATTAGTTTCCGCATAATAATTTCCCCAACAGAGAGAATTAATGACATTCAACGCCCAATAATGAAGTTGGGTCATATGACTACCATGCAGCACCATATACTATTGGCAGCTGTTCGGCATGACTGAGGTCGTGCAGGCCCCCTCTATCCAGGCCAATCCCCCCACATGCAAAGAAAAGACCAATTAGTTACAGTCCCAATGTGTCAGTTGCCTCAGTGGCAGCAGGCCGCTCAGGTCTAGCAGAGTCGATGAAGGCCAGCGGTTGGACCCAGTTCCCCCAAATCTGGTGTAGGGTCATCCACTCCCAAATGTGCTTTTTAGGTCATTACAATCACACAAGGGATCTAGCGGGAGAAACCAAACCAGATACGCACTACTCCCTCTCTATGATCAAACTCACAAAAAAGTACACCTGGTTAAATACTAAGAATAAAAAGAATGAACACATATATTGTGTGGATATATGTATATGAGTGGTGTGGTACCTGGAGAGAGATTCTTTTAGGATGAGAACCCTCACTCACCCGAAGATGAAATACTTCATCATCCGCCGTCGCAACCCCTGTGCGATTCCCTCGCCACCTTCTTCCACCGCAAGATCGCCGACATCCACGACAGCTTCAACACCCAGACAGCCCCAACTAAGATCGATGCACCAGACCCGCCGCACACCATCGACCACGACCCCCTGCCAGCCTGGGCCAGCGTGAACATCGAGGACACCATCAAGACCATGAGCACAATACACTCCGGCTCCCCGTCAGACCCTTTCCCGCACCACATCTTCAACAAAGCCAGCAGCTCCATCGCACCCCACCTGTGCAACATCATCAATCTCTCCTTCGAGACCGCGACCTTCCCAGAGAGCTGGAAACACGCAGAGATCAACGCCCTACTCAAAAAACCCAAGGCGGACCCGAGAGACCTCAAGAACTTCCGGCCCATCTCCCTGCTTCCGTTCCCAGCCAAGGTCATCGAGAAGATCGTCAACAAACAGCTAACCCGATACCTCGAAGAAAACAGCATCCTGGACCCATCCCAATCGGGGTTCCGCAGCAACCACAGTACTGAGACTGCCCTCATCGCCGCCACCGACGACATCAGGATCCTGCTGGACAACGGTGAGACCGCAGCCCTCATCCTGCTGGACCTCTCCGCCGCCTTCGACACTGTCTGCCACCGCACTCTACGCGCACGCCTCCACGACGCAGGGATCCGAGACAAGGCCCTGGAATGGGCCACCTCCTTCCTCGCCGGCAGAACCCAGAGAGTCCGCCTCCCACCATTCCGATCCGAAGCCTCCGAGATCATCTGCGGCGTACCCAGGGATCGTCCCTCAGCCCAACACTGTTCAACATCTACATGGCCCCGCTCGCACGCATCGCCAGACAGCATGACCTCAACATAATCTCCTACGCCGACGACACTCAACTGATCCTCTCCCTCACCAAGGACCCCCTCGCCGCCAAATCCAACCTCCATGAAGGAATGAAGGCCGTCGCCGATTGGATGAAGATCAGCCGACTAAAACTGAACACGGAGAAGACAGAGGTCCTCATCCTCGGCTCCAACCCCTCAGCCTGGGACGACTCCTGGTGGCCAACGACGCTGGGAGCAGCCCCGACACCCACCGACCACGCACGCAACCTGGGAGTCATCCTCGACTCAACGCTCTCCATGGCCAAGCAAGTCAACGCAGTCTCATCCTCCTGCTTCAACACCCTCCGCATGCTTCGCAAGATCTACAGGTGGATCCCGACAGACACAAGAAGAACAGTCACCCAGGCCCTCGTCAGCAGCAGACTTGACTATGGGAACGCCCTCTACGCGGGAGCCCCGGCCAAGCTCATCAAGCGACTGCAACGCATACAAAACGCCTCCGCACGCCTGATCCTCGATGTACCACGCCACAGCCACATCACCCCCACCTGAGGAACCTGCACTGGCTCCCCGTCGACAGGAGAATCGCCTTCAAACTCCTCATCCACGCACACAAGGCACTCCACAAGACTGGCCCAGCCTACCTCAACAGACGACTCCTCTTCTACGTCCCCAACCGCCAACTCCGCTCCGCCGACCTCTCCCTCGCCACCGTCCCTCGCATTCGAAGAACCACCACCGGCGGCAGATCCTTCTCCCACCTCGCCGCCAAGACCTGGAACACCCTTCCACTAAGCCTACGACAGACCCAAGACCTGCTGACCTTCAGGAGGCTACTCAAGACCTGGTTGTTCGACCAGTAGCAGCACCCCCCCCTTTTTTTTTTCCCCAGCGCCTTGAGACCCTCGCGGGTAAGTAGTGCGCTTTACAAATTCTGTGATTGATTGGGTTCCCTCCTCACACCCGGGCCACAAGGTACCAGGTAAGGGCTACAACTCCCCTAGGGGATAAGCTGAGGTGTTTTTACAGATGAACCGTTTTTACGGGGTAAGGGAGGGGCAGAGTGCAAAAAATGTATGGAAACAATGTGATTAAAACTATCTCCAGAGGGCTGAATCGACTTTATTCAGTGGTCCCTTAGGAAAGAATAAAAAAGCGAGGATGGAGGGGATTTCAAATATACCCCTGTAACTGGTCAACATGTTTCTGTCCATAATTGACCCCAAAAGGAATTCGGGGGCATTCATCAGGACCTTAATTATAAGTCACTTTGCAAGTATAAGCATGTAGCAATTATATATAAATGTATACCAGACACATAAAGGTTAGGCCCCGTATGTATTCTGGGTTCAACGCCTTTCTGAAAGAAACACACAAACAGTCCAAGAATTAATAATAAGGAGCTCTCATATCACGCAGTATATAGAAAAAACAGACATGGTGTTTGCTCATGTAATTGATTAAAGAGATATGGAAGTATCATAAAACAAGGAAGTCCAGTTGGTAACTCCATGAGTCATCATACCTATTAGAAGAAGAAAACGACCACTCTCAAGCCACTGTGTAACGTCCCTGCCACAACACTAACAGAAATGGAACCAACAACAATAGGGAGCAGGGACAAACCAGCACAAGAACTTATCAATTACGCGTGAGAATAATTCAAGCCCATCTACTTCAAAAGTCTGTTTGTTCAGGGGTATTATGAAGTAGAGATCTATTCCTTGTATATAGACAGTATTTAATAATGTCTATGTATGAGGGTAAAGAGCTCTTGGAGCACCAGGGAGCCCGTCAAGCCACTCTAATGGGAGTACCCAAACCCCTGGGGGGGCACATAAAATAGTGGGAGAGATGCCCAGAGAAGTGCAATTCTTTGTCATTAATAACCATGAGGGTGCACAATGACGGCAGCGAATGTGAACCGCGTTGCAATGCCTATCCGGACCATGTTGCCTTTGTAAACATTAAGATGGCAAACATGGTCCTCTCATATATGTTACAAAATGTCTAAGCGGTATATCTAAAACTGATGGGGACAGGTGGTGAAAACAGTTGGGGTCAGGTGGTGAAAATAGTATGCAATGTCGGACTTATAATTAGTCCAAAAATAATAATAATAACTGCCCACAGTGCGAAAGGGACATACAAATAGCAACCACTGTAATCAGCACACGGGCAGCTTGGTCTGATCCGGGTACTGAACTGGCCTTTACCTGCTGAAAGACATCATGGTTCATGGGAAGTGCCGGCGAGGATGGAACCAGACCTCCATCTGTGTTCTGTATACATACTGATGG
Source organism: Calotriton arnoldi (assembly GCA_963921515.1). Lineage (NCBI taxonomy): Eukaryota > Metazoa > Chordata > Amphibia > Caudata > Salamandridae > Calotriton > Calotriton arnoldi. The sequence continues at coordinate 687,704 of CAWUFW010009002.1, read as the reverse complement.
AAGGATGAGTGGTGATGTTGTGCCGTCAGCGCGTCATTGGGGCACATATGGTGCTCATGGGGGTTGTAGTCTAAACCCCGAAGTACAATAAAGCGTAACTACGAGGATCACATTAATTAGAGTGTCACGCTTAGAGGGGATTGTGATGCTGGAGGTTAGAGGTTACACGCTCGGAGGGGGCCCAGGCATTGTCTTGATATAGGTCTTAATGTAGATAATTCCTATATTCAAAGGACTGAGCATTACACAACTCTAGGGATGCCAAAAACATCATCATGTGGTCACAGCGAGATATTGTGCACTAAGATTGATTGGTGAAAAATCTTTATTACAAAAAGAGCTAAAATTAGTGTATGCTCTGGATCAGTGCCCTGTATATCACCCAGGGGCATTCATAACGAGTAGGAGAATGTCACCCCTCTGTATCGCAAGGGGACAGAGAAGACATAGACCTTCTTAGGTCATTGACAGATGTCTCCCACTGTCGTCTGTCTCTCTGGATGTCGCCCTGCAGATCTCCGTCCCATAAGCTAGTTCGTTGCCTCCTATGGGGTTATCATCAGCCATGATTTTCAACTTTGCAGGAAAAAACATCATAAATTTGATCTCATTCTCTCGCACACAACTCATGACCGCATCAAAATAACAGCATTGTTTCTGTAGCCAAGATACGGATCACGCTGTTTCCATTTCTACCTGACTGCGAGCCACCTGCAGAATAATGTCATAGTCTTGATAGTTGAATATCCTAGCTATTATCATCCTGGGAAGTTGTCCTGTTTTTGGAGGAGGCACTGGAGCCCTATGAGCGTGCGCCACAGAAAAGAATATGGGGAGTCCTTTGGCTTAAGGTAATTGACAATCAGCTCTTCAACAAACAGGTCAGTGCTGACATTCTCAGCCCTCTTTGTTATCACCACAAGACGAATATTATTGTGACGCAATCACCACTCCGCACCCTCCATGTGAGACTGCAGTGTAACAGCATCTTTTTTTAGGGCAGAAATCATTGATTGCAGAACTGCAACATCATCTTTCAACATGGCAATTGTTGTTTCCCTGTTGCTTAGCTTCTAGAGATCTGCGTGCATGAACGCCATCTCCACCGAGATACTATCTATCTTAGATTTCAGAGTGGATTTAGTGTCCTGGACTGCATGCACCAGATCTGCCAGAGTGGACTCTATCTGGACATCATATGTATCCACCATCTCCTCCCCTATAGATGTTTTAGAAAAGCATATTTATCTAGTCTACTTTGCTGGATCCTTTCTGTTGATTTGCCCATCTAGGTCTCTATGGGGTCAAGGATATCACACTAGTCAGAGGAGGGCAGGGGGAACAGGACATCCCAGAGATACACCGTGTGGCACAGTGGTATGTCCTGTACTCCCCCGTGCTATTCCACCAAGGCGACAATAGAGTCCTGCGACTGGGTCCATGTAACCTCTCCAGGCACTGCAGGCTTCGAGAATCTGTGGTACTCTCTGCCCGCAGGTCATAACCCACACCTCCTATCCACTGTGCAGCAATGTTTCAATCTGTGTGCCGCTAGTGGTAGGTATTCAATATATGAAGGTGGAGGGCACTCCATAGTCCCAGGACTCCTAGGTAGTAATCAGAAAGATACCTCTTCCGGTTCCGGTCAACCTGAGGCCATACTTTCTGAGTGGGGGTCCTTGTTCATCTAGCCTTCAGAGAGACACTTTTTGTTGCATTTAACCAGCATTGGAAATTGCAGGACTAATTGGTGTGTGCATTCAAGTGCCACATTCAGCATTATCAAAAGACTGTCTAATAGGACAAGTCTGATGCTTAACTCCCATAATTTCTTGGAAGCATTGGGGATCATTGTATCATTTTTGCAAGCCACTAAGATTGTGCACATATCAAGGCGTATTATGCAATTGTATTTGTTATTTAAAATAATGATATCAAGCATCCTGCAGAGATCAAAGTATGCAGGTGACTTTCTTAAAAGTGGATAGTGATTGCAACCCATCTGTTCCTCAACGCAGAATCTTAAATAAGACTCTAATTAGTTTAACTAAAGATTAATCTCACAGAAAGCCTGGGTCAAAAGATGTGATTAGACATTTATAACACCCCTACTGTGGCTGGTGGGCTGTTCTTCAGTGTACTACTTTTGAAAAATAATAACATAGATTTTGCTGCTAAACACCACCCTCCTCTCTGAGTTATTTTTAATCTAAACTGCTTTTGCAACCCAAAAAACACATGCAGATACTGCTCATTCCTTTGTAGTTTTGCGCCATAGAAGGGTTTATGGTTTATGTCTTTGTTAAAGCCTCTGTCCTAAATGCAGTTTATTATTTCCATAGCAATCAATTCATCTTCTTACAGTCAGTTACCATCAATTTATCTGCTCAAAGCCAGTTGCATCATTCAATCTTTTTTCTTACTTGTGACAAATATTTCAAGAAATATCCTGCTTTCTCGATCCTATATTATTCCATACAAAGGCTATATAAAAAGCCAACAGTATACAGAAACTATATATTTACGATTAATTACACCGGAAGTGTATACATATTGATATTTGTCAGCTAAAATGCAATATTCTGACATATATCCAGAATTATATCTCAAACGTATACAAGGAAATACGACTGTGCAAATTTCTAAACAAATCACCCTCATTTGATAGGGGATGCTGCCAGACCACACAAGAGTAGTGAAGGAATCAACAGTTGTTGCACAAAGAGAAGGCAGTTGACAAAGGTACTGAAGTCATTGGCTGAAAAGAGTTATAAATTGATGTATAAAAGCATCAAATTGTTATAAAGAAAAAAAACCATATTCCAAATGGGAGGAATACATATCATTTTATAGGGGACCGACAGCAACATTGACTTTGAATAATTGCACTGTGTTTGATCATCAATTGGAGTCAATAACCTCTGAAAATGTGTTTGAGGTGATAAAAAACTGAATCTATAAAGAGCTGTCAGAGTGGATAATTTTCTGGGGGTTATTTGCAGTTTAAATAGTAATTTGTGGGCAGAATAACTGTACCCGTTTTAGAATTAGATTGTCTTAAATGGTAAAATACCTCAATCTTGGAATGGAGCGGTTATTGAAGTGATTTCTTAAAAGTAGTCTAAATGAAATTCATCTAGCAAAAGATTTATTTCCCTCAGGGCCACGGCATTAAAATCTTTGGTAAGCTGGCCCTTACTAGATTAAAGAGCTGGGTGCTGGAGAAGAATTTAATATGCATACAACAAGCTGGTTTGAGGTCAAAGTTTTCTAAACTGGACCAATGTTTTATTCTTTGGGAGATGTAAAGTTGATTGGTATGATTGTTAAAGAAAACAGAATCACTTTGTAGGCTGCTTTATTGATTTTAAAGTCAACAGCCTCCAGAAATGTTGTTATTTTAATAAGCTTCTTATGATAATTTATTTATTTTTTTAAAGCTTTTTTGTCCTCATCGCACCCTCAGTCTCTCAAAGAGCTTTTCCCTCCACAGAAGGAAACTAACTCACTGTGACAACTGCCTCGAGTTTACTGGCCTTACCAGCCGGGGGTCCACCGACTTCCATTTCCTACATATCTCCCGCCTTGCAAGCAGTACTAGATAGAAAATAAGTCTCAGGTTATTATTATCAAGCCCAGTTCTTAACTTAGGATCACTGCCAAAGAAAATCAGCTGGAGGCTTACCTTAATCTGGCAACCAGATATGTCACTAAAGATCTTCCTTACATCATCCCAGTATGCTGACAATGAAGACATACCACAAACATATGCTTATTGTTCGCGCACACTGCTCCATTCTTCGGGCTAGGGGAAATCTTGCTTGTCACCTTTGCCAGCTTACCCGGAGTCCAGTAGACCCTATGAATAGGAAAAAGTGATTTCTTTGAAGTGGTGCAGATTTTAATACTGAATATAGAGCTTTTAATGATACTTGCCAGAGCCGGTCAACCTCAAATAGATCCTCCTTTCAGATTGAAAAAGACTCAGGATGATGTTTGTTTTCAGCTTTCCTTTTTAGGGTCTCATTGTTATCCACCCAATTCTCCCACTTCCACTCCACCGCAGATCCCCAGGCATGTGATGTCTACCATAACGTTTAAATCTCAGGATCATACCCCCAGTAAGTTCTGTCAGGTACTCCCAACCCATTAACCCTGCCCCATTACTCAGATCTCTCCAGCAGCTCACACCTTCTTGTTTTAGGAGCTGGCTAAGGGCATCCTTCAGGCATTCAGGGGTCCCAGGAGAATCCCAAATGGGGGTCTATGCAGCATAGTATGGGATATTAAGGATTCCCCTGAGACACACTTCTTTAATGCAGCAGTGAGAACTTTCAGCCTAACTTTCTTGAAGTGCTTGGGGTCTCCAAATTTGTACAGAAAATGCTGGTGTCCTACATCCATTAACATAGCCAAACATATTCTACATTTAAACAAGTTATCTGGTTCATTCAATAGCACCAAGAAGTTCTTAAACTGATAGGTGTGACAGTAGAGCTGGAAATCAGGCAAAGCCAACCCTCCTGCCAGCAGTTTCATACTAAGCTTTTTCCACGCTAACCTAATACCTTTAGATGCCCAGATAAAGCTACTGATTCTGCCCTGAATCCTACTTATATGCTCCTTCGAAAAAGTGAATGGTATCGTATCAAGTAGAAATGCAACCTTGGAAAGAATCATCTTTTTAACTAAATTTACTCTCCTGTACACTGTTAGAGGCAGGTTATTCCATTTCCCCAGCAGTTGATCTATTTCCTGACTCACTTTCTTCATGTTAACTATAGGGATGTCACTCAATTTGTGCACAATCTGAACCCCTAAGTATCTCATCTTGTGCTTAATCTGCTGACCTTTACAACTCGACCCCAGGACATAACCTCAGTTTAATCTGTGTTTATTTTATATCCTGATATCACGCCAAACCTTGCTGCCCACTCCATCACCTTAGGGATTGAAAGATTTGAGATACTAGTGTGCAACAGCATTTCGTCTGCATATAAGGTCAGTTTAACCTCAAGCCCGGGGACACCAAATGGGATGATAGAAGAGTCCGTCCGGATATGCTGTGCAAAGGGCTCTATATATAAGTTGAACAAAATGGGCGAAAGGGAGCAGCCCTGTCTAGTGCTTCTTGTTATCTCAAAGTCATCAGACAATTCCCCATTTACTAATACTTTCACAACCGGAGATTTGTATAGACTCTGTATTGCTCTGATAATCCTGTGACAGAATCCTGGAGAAATGTAGCATTATAGAGAGGAAGTCTGATGCTTTAGAAGCGCGAACTGTCACCTTGGAGGAGAATCTGGGAAAGATGAGTCTGGTTGTTCATTCTAATACTCAGGAGACAGAAGAATTGAAGTTACAAAATAAGATGTTAGTGGATGATCTAGAAAGGTTGGAGAATCATTCTAGATGAAACAATCATAGGCTGCTGGGGGCCCCAGAGGGTTCTGAGGCAAACGATCTAAAGGGCTACGTGATTGACCTTCTAAAGGGGGTGATCTTGCAAAATAGACCCGAAATCGATTTGGAGAATGAAATACAGTGCGTACACAGAGATCCTTTTAAGCCCTCTCCAAACTGTAAGAACCCCACGGAGAATCATTGTGAACTTCCATACATACACAATTAGGGAGTTAATCTTAACCTGTGTATTAAAAGGAAAGCCTCTAATGTTTGGTGATTGGTTGTACCGAGTGAGGTCAGATATTGGGAAGAAAACAGCCCAACAGCAATGGGAACTGGGTGCTAGGATTGACGAGCTGCAGAAGCTGGGGGCCAGAGTTCAGATGAGGTTTCCTGCAATGCTACGAATTATGTGGAGGAACAAGATGCATAACCTCAGAGACCCTGTTGTGGTAGATGTCCTGATAGGTGAAATGAAACAGGCGAGTTAAGATGTAGACTGGACAGGGAGGTGTTGCTTTAATGGTGTGTGTAGACATAAGTGGCCATCCCAGATTAGAGCCCTCAAACAGCAGATAATTTGCCAGTGTTAGTGGAAGGGGTTCTTCAGGGTAGGTATAGGGGGAGTATGTTGGGTGGGGAGCATAGAGGCAAAAAACAAAAAAAACTCCTCATAGCACATATTGGGAGATGTGGAAGACACTGCTGTTTTGAATAAAATGGGACGAGAGAGTTTTTTTAACAGATCATATGGGGGTAAGATAGGTATAGATAATAAGAATTCTGGGATCAAAATTATAACTTGGAATGTGAATGGATTAAGATCCAGGAGGAAACAAGGTCTGGTGGCAGAATACTTGAAGGATAGTTAGGCCCAGTTAATCATGCTCCAGGAAACCCATCTAGAGCAGCCAGAATGCAGAGCCTATTTAATAAATTGGGGTGAGTACAGGGAGTTGTGGATTCTGAGTTGCTTGGTAGTACAAGAGGGGTAGCTATCGTGATTCAAAAACATTCTAGGATCAAGCATATAAAGTGTCACTGATAGCACGGGAAGATAGCTAGTGTCTACAGTTCTGATCGGTGCCACATATTTAATGTGTGCAGTATATTATAGCCCAAATTGTGATGATCCCACATCACTAGAGGTCTTACAGTTGCATCTGCTGGGAGCCCCTACACCTTTATTCGTTGGAGGTTACTCTAATGTAGGTTTAAACACAGGACTGGATAGAACGTCAAGAACAAAGTATATATACTCCCCTAAAATGCATCATTGCTTGGCCATATAATGAAAGATCTAAATTTAGTGAATATCTGGCAAAAGCTAGAAGGGATGTCTAAAAGCTTTACTTTTATAGTAAAAAGTATGGGTACCATTCTAGAACAGATTATTTTCTCTTAGATCATGCGTTATATGATTACAATATCCAATATCTCAAAACCTTCAACGAAGTTCTGGAAATAAACATCTACACTTTATGGAAGTCTTTGCTACATAGAACTTGTCTCATGCACTGTATTACAACTATGAAATATAGGCATGTGCCCTGAAATCCACTGGTGTCAACAGAAGGTTTGGCATTTCTCACAGGTTTTTGGGAAAAGACTTTGGATTTAAACCTCACCCTACTTTCAAACCTACATCTGCAATGCACATTCGGTGCACTCAGCCTTTCTCTTGTTTAGCAGGGAATAATAATTACACCCCAATCTTTAGTGATTTGAAAACGGTACACCAAATAACTTTCAACATACACAATCATGTTGCTTCCAGTGCTTATTCTATTTCCATGCTATGGACTCATATGCTGTATATTACTATGGTGTTATCAGTGAGGTCATCATTGATGTCATTTGAGATGTCATATTTGATGTTGATGGAGCAAGGACTCACAAATGAGACTTGCTCGGAAGCAATCCTCTCACAGTATTAATTTATTAATCTTTGTAATGTTTGTACTAATCAATGCACACACCAACATAAGTAGAAGGAAGCTTGTCTATGTGTTTTAAGCTAACAAATAACGCTTGTCTAATCTAAAATGGCCGCTAAAGCGCGGAAACTTATTGCGCATGTCTCAACCATATCACATGGTGTGACGTCTTTCTTTGCTTGAGGGAAATTCTTGCTTCTGCGCAGTGTGTATTAAAATGGCTGCTTAATGTTTTCACGTGCTGCAGCTTGCTTACATGTTGCAATTAAACTGTGATATCCTAACGCTATTAATGCGGGATATAATTTATAATTAAATGGGAATAGAGTAGAAAGAGTGGGTATACAGTGAAACACTTTATTTGTGATTTTAAAATCTTCTTCTTTGACTTTTTATTAGTTCGTAAATGGGCCCGGGTTGGTTGAACTGAAAACTCGAGAGACAATGGTTTTGCGCATGCGCCCTGACGAGGCTGCCCAGAAGAGAGGATGAAGTCAACCTGGACGTCGCCCAAGGCCGTGACCTGATGGCCAACATTATTGTACCCACGATGTCCCTACCGAAAGAAACAATTTATATAAACATTGTAATAAACTTTGTCGTGAGACGGGTGGGAAATAAAGCAAATGTATTAATTGTGATGGGCGGTATTTTAAAACAATGGGCTTAAACAAATTGAATTAAATCAATATGGTGTGAGGATCAACCCCCTGTCCCCGTCCAATCAGAAGTAGTGGGCCCATAATTCTGCAACATTAAGGGGAGGTACATGGGCGTAGAAGGGTATAATAGATATAGTATTAGCTAATTAAGTTAGTTCGAGTTCGAGGAGAGAGCATTAGGACGCACAAGCGGAAGGGAGTCGAAGTTTGAGATCCATGCAGACTGAACCGCTGTCCAGAGAGGTCCTGAGGTGGGGGCGGCGGTGTACCTAGAAGGAAGACACGGGAGAAATCGAGGAGAAGCGAAGTACCAGAGAGGGGAACGACGCAGGCGTCGTTGATAGAGAGGTCGCCTGTCCCGTCCTGAATTTGGTCCGGAGGTCATTGCTCTTCATCCTTCCTGAGACCTATCTTTCCAACTCCTTGGCCAAGGGGTTTGGTTCTCGCACTTTTAGGTAACTATAAATGCAAACCTTAGTTGCGCTGCTGTCTCTATCTTCTCCTTTTCTGAGGGACTGTCATTGATCGATAATTGATTATTATGCTTCATCCTTGATATACGATTTAAGTATCATGTGGTTCTGTATTTTACTCTGCTAAATCTTTAGATAAACATTTTAAAACTTCCTGACTCAGTGATTATTTCAGGAGTTATGAATTCTATTGAACGTCACTCATTTTAAATTTCCCAATTGGCAAAGGGTCCATTGGTAAGTCATTACTCTTCAATCAGAAAAGTAATTGGTAGCAGGGATTTTGATAAAGAGTACAACTGACCCACCAGCGGAAATTGCTAGCGTAGTATGAATGTATGGGCCCAAGTGAGTATTTTGTGTATGAATGCTTGTTGCTAGTAACGCGCTGGATCAGTTTTCTGGTTAGCAGAGGATGGTTACACTTTGTTAATTGGGTAATGAGAATTTTATTTTTATGAACTAACATCCGTGTGTTTAAAGTTTGTTTTATGTTGTCTAGAAAATCCCGGAGGAAAATGAATAGCGGATGGTAAGTGGAAGCCATACTGCAGTGAGGTTATCTGTCAGGCAGAAATAGTACTGAAAAGTTAAGCAGGGCTATCAGTACTCGTTAGGGACTCTGTGTATTTGAGTGACAGCAAAGGAATATGCTGGCGAAAATTTGATGTTATATCACCTAGAAAGGGTAACATTGAAGAAGTAACAGGTATTTCTGAAGCTTACGTGAAGGGTAAACGGAAGGGTTTTACTCGTAGTGTATGTTTAGTAAACGGAAATGTTTTACTAAGTGTGAGAGAGAAACTATTCTTTTCAAGTTAGCGAAACTGACACGATAGCGAATGTTTTATGTTGTTACTGAATTTTAATAAGAAGCGTAGAGAAATTAAAGTTTTACGTACGATTTTGTAAAGGGAGGGTCAGCTGCTGGAGAGGAAGCTGACGTCACAAAGCGCCGCGCTGGGATTGGTTGAAACAGCGGGCGTGGAAGGACCTTTGTAAAGGAGGGGTCAGTAGTCAGGAGTAATACTGACGTCACAGGTGCCGCGCTAGGATTGGTCGAAACAGCGAGGGACAGAGAAACGCAGATTGTAAAGGAGGGGTCGTCAGAAAAGACGTCACTGAAAGGCCGCGCTAAGATTGGTTCAGAGACAAATGTTAACTGGAATTTAATTGGTTGTCAGCATAGAAATCGAAATCTTAGTGGACAGTAAAAATTATATGTTGAAACGCGATCCGACTTTAATAGGAACTCGTCCAGACAGGAGATTCCTAGGGTTTGCAGAATATAATTCGATACATAGATATTTACCCAAAATGTACGGAGAGAAGAGGAAAATGTCATTCCTACAAAAGATTAAGAATTATTTTAAAAAGGATAAAACAATCAAAACTAGAGAAGGAATTATCATTCCACCAGCTAAAACGCCCGCTTCATTCATGATGATGGAGAGAGGTTATCATACTTGCGTATGGTTAGAAAATTGGATAGAATATACCAAAAATGATGGAATATTAGCATTTCCCGAGAATGGTACTTTCAATGGGAGAATTCTTCAAAATTTAAGATTGAGGATGAATGACTTAGAACTAAGACCAAGATTAACTCAATACGAAGCCTTAGAAGAGTGGGAAACCGAGGCATTCGAACGCGACCGATCCAGGAGTAATAGGGGTTATAGGGGATTTTTCCCTAGATACCAAAATGAGTCAAGGGATGGTCAGATGAAACAGTGGAGAAGAGCGATGCTTACAGAGGGTTTATATCCAATATTAATGGCAGAAGAATCGTCAGGGAATAAATGCACAGAAAAGACAAAACATTTGACTAGATTTGGAGATTCAGAAGATGAATTTATGGAAGAAATACTAAAGAACCCGCCACCTTATCAGGAAGGAACAAGTGGATGCACCCCAAGTGCACCACTGCTAAAGACACCATTGGTACCACAAGTATTGCATAATCCCCCCGCTAGTAGGGTACTTCATGATAAAGAAAAGGAAGCAATAGATAAAAACAGAGCAGAATTAATACAGAAAATAACACAATTGAGTGTCCATCCTGATTCGCTGACCATACCTGTAACAATTGGTCCAGTGGTTCCCTTATATGGTGACAAAGTAAGTTATCCGAAACCCTTAGCAATGCCCACATCTGTAGAAATCCCAAAACCAGATCCTGTAATAATTGATGATCAATTTAGTGATTGTGAATCTATGGTATCCTTAATGGATTTGCCTATTCGAGGATCTATAAATAGTACTCCTAGAAGAATAACACCTGGTTGTTCCAAAGATGTAAATATAGTGACCTCATCTGGAACTAAGAGTGCCACAGTAGTTACACCAGAAGACTTAGAAAGGTGGGCGCAAGGATCAGACAAACAGAGCTCACCTCCAAAGATCATGGACATTTACAAATTAAAGGTTGAGTTAGAAGAAATGATAGCAGGAAATGTAGGAGTAGATCGTCTAAATACTTACGATGAAGAAGAGCTATTATTTGTATGTAGAAGTATCACTAGAAATGTAAAAATATTTCATGAAAAATTATCGGATTTGGCTTTACAGATGGGAATTGAAATAGGGAAGTCAAAAGTGTTACAGAAACCCTATAGAGCAGATTTTTCTGACAAAGATTTAGAAAACATGAATGCCTCTGGCCGAAAATTACAAGTAAAGGAATTAATGACAGTTTTACAGAAATGGGGAGACCTAGATAAATGGAAAGTTAGATGGACAAAGAAAAAGGAAGAGGCACGATATAGTAGAACCACTTCTGAATATATAGTGAAGGAAACAGGGAAAGCAGATCAAATGTACCCGATGCGAGAAGTTCCAGGAGGAGGATATGTACATGTCCCATGGAGCAGACAGGATATTTTGTCATTTACGAATGATTTTCCAAAGTTGAGAGAAAAACCAATTGAATGGTACAAGCAAGTTGAGAGGTTTGTGAAAGTGTCAAAGGTATTGTTGAACGACTTAGATGGACTGTTCGACATAGTGGTACCTGCCGATTTATGGACAGATTGTAAAATCACAGTTGATTGGCTAAGCGAAGAGTATCCTAGAGATCCAAAGACAGGTGCCCCGTCAAGTGATGTAATGAAAAAGTATCAGCAGGTAATAACTTACCTGAAAGGGAAAATACCACCAAAAGAGACAGATTGGGTGAAAATAGACAGAACTACCCAAGAAGCCAGTGAATCGGTACATGCCTATTATGAACGCTTATTGCAGGTATTCAAACAGTATAGTGGATTTGAGGATATTGGAGATAAAAACATGAGTCAATTTGTTTACCGATTTGTTTATGGATTAAAACCAGAAATTTGTCAGATGATTAAACAGCACATGTTGTGCTGGCAAGGGAAACCCATTGATGAGATTTTGAAATATGCCAAATATTGTGGAGACGATATTGAAGATAGGCACAAGAAACTGCAAGAGAAAGTGATGTGGGCTCAGGTAAAAATGGCTGAGCGACAGGGAATTAATTTGGATAATCCAAGTGATAATCAGGGAAAAGATTCTGGAACGAATGGTGACACTGGAAATGGTGGTAAAGTTAGAGGACGAATGAGCAGAGAAGAGGCTAAAAAGACGTTTCCATGTCATGGGTGCGGAAAATTGGGGCATTGGAAGGATGAATGTAAAAAGATACGGAATCATAATGGCCCAAATCAAAATTTAAATCCACAGACGCAGAATGACTCACAGCAGGGTGTAAATCCTCAGAGTCAGTTACCACCTGCACCAATACAGGGTAATGTAATCAGAGCAAAGCACGGTACAGACGTCGGATATCAAGGAGGAAGTGGTAAGAATGAGTATGTAACCTCACAATTTCTTTTACAGGACGACTTTTGTCCATATAGTCAATGACGGTGCCTAGGAGAGGGGGAGAAGGAGTGCGTACTTGGTGCATCCTTACCGGTAGATCAGTCAGGTCCATATGTAGAAGGGAGTGTGAAAGGTAATGATATTACTTTCCTTTTGGACACCGGCGCTACCAGGTCTACTGTGAGAACAGCAGACATCCCAGACCTTCCTCTCTCTGGAGAAGCTACCCAAGTTGTGGGTGTAGCTAATCAAAAGATTAGAACACCTCTTACTGAACCAATGGAAGTAAAAATTGGAAATTTTAGAGAAATGCATCAATTTGTAGTGTGTGATTCCAGTCCAGTAAATTTATTGGGTCGAGATTTGTTGTGTAAAATGAACTGCACAATTTTCTGCACGCCGGATGGTGTGGCAGTTCAGACCCCGGATGAAGACCATGTATATAAATTTATGATTGCAAAGCAAGGTACAGAAGTAGATGAGATGTTCTCTTTGATAACGAAAGACGAGTTGCCAGAAGAATTAAAAACAACAGTAAATTCCATAGTATGGGATTTCACGGGAAAAGAAGTAGGACTTATGGCAAAAATAGACCCAGTTAAAATTACTGTAAAGGAAGGTGCAATTTTTCCAAATACCAGACAGTACAAAATGAGTGCAGAAGTAAAAGCAGGAGTCATTGAAGAAATTAACAGAATGGTAAAACAAGGCATACTAAAAGAAGTAATGAGTAGCCCTTGTAACTCACCAATAATGGGTTTAAAGAAACCTAGTGGAAAATATAGGATTGTTCAAGACTTGTGAAAAATAAATAAAATTGTGGAACCTTGTTGTCCCATAGAGCCAAATCCTGCAGTGATTCTATACCAAATTCCTTGGAGTGCAGGATGGTTTACCGTGATTGATTTATGCCAAGCATTCTTTTCAATACCATTGCACCCAGATAGTCAGTATCTTTTTTCATTTAAATTTGAGAACAAAGTCTATGTATGGAATCGTGTTCCTCAGGGGTACACGGAAAGTCCTTCCATCTTTAATCAGATATTGTAAAAGTGTCTAGAGAAACTAGTGATGCCAGGAAGCTCAGTCCTAGTACAATACATAGATGATTTACTGGTGGCATCTAACACCAGAGAGGACTGTGTTGTTGACTCCATTGCCTTATTAAATCATTTAGCTGAAGAAGGGCATAAAGTTTCACCTGAAAAGTTGCAGTTTTGTACAACAGCAGTTAAGTATCTAGGACACCAAATTGAGAGGGGAAAAAGAAGAATAACCTCTGAAAGAGTAAAATTAATCAAGAAAATGCAAATGCCTGTCTCCCAACGAGAAGTGAGAATGTTCCTTGGAATAGTGGGTTATTGTCGTCAATGGATACTAGGGTTTTCTCTGCTAGCAAAGCCATTAATTCAAATGACGAAAAAGAAGGCAAAGGACCCAGTTGAGTGGGATGACGAGAGCGTAGGAGCTTTTGTAAAATTGAGAAATGCTTTGTGTGCAGCACCTGCCCTAGGCATGCCTGATTATAAAAGAAAATTCGCATTATTCTGTCATGAAAGAGAAAATTGTGCACTTTCAGTCCTAACCCAGAGACATGGTTTGGACAGACGTCCTATAGCATATTTTTCTGCTACATTGGACCCAGTGGCAGCCGCATTGCCAGGCTGCTTAAAAGCAGTAGCGGCTACATGTTTGAGCATTGAGCAAAGTGAATCAATTGTAATGGGACATCATGTCAAAGTGTTTGTTCCACATTCAGTTGTGATTCTATTGACAAGAACCCAAACTCAGCATCTTACTCCTAGTCGGCTGACTAAATATGAAAGAATAATACTAGGTGCTGAGAATGTGACTATTGTAAGGTGCACCATAGTAAATCCTGCTACCTTACTACCAGACCCATATCATGAGGAGGTTAAAGATGATGAAGAGGAACATGATTGTTTACAAGTCACAGAATTGTGCACAAAACCACGTCCTGACATACAAGAACTACCCCTCAGGAAACCAGACAGGGAGCTGTTTGTTGATGGTTCGTGCCAAAGGCATGAAGATGGTAAACTAACTGCAGCATATGCAGTATGTGAATTAACTGGAATAGTCGAAGCATCCTATTTACCAGGAGTAAAATCTGCACAAGTAGCTGAATTAATTTCTTTGATAAAAGCCTGCAAAATTGGGAAGAACCAGAAAGTAACTATATTTACAGATAGCCAATATGGTTACGGGGTTGTGCATGATTTTGGCCAATTATGGATGCAGAGGGATTTCATGACTTCTTCAGGATCCCCCATTAAAAATGGACAGTTCGTAAAAGAACTATTGGAAGCAATACAATCACCAAAAGAATTGGCTGTGGTGAAATGTGCCGCACATCAGTCAGGAGATGACTGGGTGGTAGTCGGGAACAGATATGCAGATTTGGTGGCTCAACACTGTGCCAAAAACAGGTTGTCAGTTAATAAAAGGGTTGAAAGAATGGGAATCAGCTGCCAACTTATGCTGTATGCACCTCCTGAAACATGGAATGATGTGAAAAGACTACAAGATGATGCTGATGAGAGTGAAAGAAATGCATGGATTAAAATGGGATGTTCTCAAAGGTCAGACGACGATGTATGGATTTATGCCGATGGCAGACCAGTCATGCCCGACTGTTTGATTTCACAAATGGCCAGAATGTATCATGGAGACACACATGTAGGGAGAGATGCAATGATTAGGCTCTTCAGACAAAATTGGTACAATCCAAGGTTTAGGGCAGTAGCAGAGAGTCTTTGCCAGAGATGTCTAACTTGCCAAATGCATAATCCAGGAAGAAAAACAGTCATTGGGTTTGGGAAGATCGGAAAGGCAGAGGATCCATTTGTGAGATTGCAGCTTGATTTTATTCAGTTACCACCATGTAGAAGACTAAAATATGTACTTGTCATAGTGTGTCTGTTTTCAAAGTGGGTGGAGGCTTACCCTACCAGGAGAAATGACAGTATTACAGTCGCAAAGTTGTTGCTACGAGAACTCATTCCTAGATTTGGTTTTCCAGTAACTTTGGAATCAGATAGAGGAAGGCACTTCAACAGTGATGTGATTAGAATAATCTGTGAAGCATTCCAAATTGAGCAAAAATTGCACTGTGCATATCGTCCAGAGGCTTCTGGAGTGGTTGAACAAATGAATGGCACAATAAAATCCAGACTGGCAAAAATGTGTGCATCAACATCGTTAGATTGGCCGGATGCATTGCCACTTGTTTTGATGGGACTCAGAAGCATTCCTGATAGAAATACCGGATTGAGTCCACACGAAATAATCATGGGAAGAGCAATGAGACAAGCACATGTTCCTACAAATAAACTGCTGAATATAACTGATGATATGGTTCTGGATTATTGCAAAGGATTGGCTGACCTAGTGCATTCTGTCTCTCACCAGGTTGGGGAAGACGCAGTTTCCAGGCAGCCAGAACAAGAGCATGATCTGAATCCCGGTGACTGGGTGGTTGTGAAGCATCACATCAGAGAAACGTGTCCAGGTGGGCAGAACCTCGTCAGGTCATACTAGTTACGAACACAGCAGTGAAATGTGCAGGATTTTCTAATTGGATTCATGTAAACCACACCAAAAGAGTACCAGACCCTGAAGAAGAAAATCCTCAGACAGCATCGATAACTGAGGAAGCTGAAGGTTGCCCAGCTGAAGAATCTCAGGTCCGAGATTCGAGGGAAGCTGAAGAAGAACAACCGAGCACAAGTCAGGACTGGATACCAGTGGTTGAAATACCTGAAGTTTACCACAGAACAAGAAGCCAAGCAAATTTAGAAGAAATTAAAGAAGATCAGACAGGTGAAGAAGAAGCAGCTCAGAAAGAGGAAGAAGAAACAATAAGAGAATCTGAGCAGGATCAGATAGGGAGAGGAAATTGGGCTCAAATCAACAATGAACCAACAAACTTTGAGCAGGGACAGACAGGTCTAGAAGAACGCGGTCAGGCTGCAGAAGTACAAAGTGCAATAAGCCCTGATCAGAACCAGTTAGATTTAGGAAAGTACACTCAAGAAGAAGATCACGAGGACCACAAGCATGAAGACGTAAATCCTGAACAAGGTCAGTTACTGGAAACTCACAGTGGAGCAGCTGAAGAGAAAGCAATAAGACCTGAAAAAGAGCAAGTACAAGAAACTGAAATAGAAGAAACGAAATTGTGCCACAACTTGAAAATACAAGGATTTCTGAAGAAGAAATAAGAAGTGAAGAGACAGTGCAAGCAAAGAAGGTCAGAAAAGGTGATCGTTGGCCTAGTGTTATTAAAAGAGTAAAATATCACATAACAACCAGAAGTGAAGATCCAGAACAAGTAAATGAAGTGACAAGCCTAACAGGACAAACAAGTGGAATTGAAAGACGGAAAAGCAAAAGACTGAAACTTGTGAACAACAAATTTAAAGGTCCCGATTGGACGAATATCATCCTTGAGGACTACGAGAGCTCAGCGTCAAGTGAAAGTGGTGACGAAGGAACAAGTACAGAACTGACTTATGAGAAAGAAATAAAAACACTTTGATAACGTAAAAAGACTTGAGATTACGATAAGAAGAGAAATCTTCCTTGTCAAAAAATGCATGACGATAGAGTTACTGGGAGACCAAAACAGAAATGTTGTAAAAGATGCTGTGCTATATGCATATGTAATCTGGTAGTGGTGCTTATAGTATGGTTAGTTGTGATCGTAGCAATTCCTTACCTTATGATAACGGATAAGAAGATTAACAACGAAACGAAGGAAAGTACAGATAACTTGAAAGGTAATAGAGTAGAACTAAAAACAGAAGATGAACCAGAATTTCATCATGAAGTAACAGATAACGACACTAGTTTGAATGTTTTCACAAAATTATTGTTTCAATATGTAGATACCATGGAAGTTAGTAATTGTTATGTCTGTATGAAATTACCTGAATCAGTAGCAGAAGGATTAGCATATCATCACTTGCCATTAACTTATGGCATATCATGTAGTGTATTGGCTAGTTTATTTTACAAAACAGGGAGACTTCAGTATTATTATTCAAATATAGATGTGATATTTTCTGAGGTTCCGATTCGAAAGAATTTGAATCCAGTGCTTAGTAGTAAAGATGCACAGTTTATGGGAGAATTTTTCTTAACAATGAAATCGATAGACATAACACATGCACATAGAAGCAATCTAACATGTTCATTACATGAAGAAGAAAAGATATTTTTGAACTTAGTAGAGAATAGAAGACAAGATTTCCAAAAGAAAGCATCGGTGCATAAGGCTCATCTGCCACCTTGGGTTGAGAAAGAGGGGAGTTACACACCTGGCAAGGCTCAAGCTGCTATGGCTCTAGATTTTGTAAAGACAGGGAAAATTTGTCTACATAGGTTAAAGACTGAATATAACAATGTTTTCATCGGTACCAGTGAATGTGAACATAATTTCTTAATTCTTGGAGGTTGGGGACTAAAAGGAGGAACGGATTCAGTTTTTCCTGGAATCTATTATGTGTGTGGGAATAAGGCTTACTTTAGGCTTCCTGCACGGTGGTATGGAAGTTGTTATTTTGGGATAGTATTTCCAAAAATATACCACGTAAAAAGAAACACTGAAAATAATAGTGAATTAACACGTAGTAAAAGGGCTAGTTTTTCTGAAATTGTAGGTGACATATTTGGTGCATTGATACCTTCAGTGGAAATAATTCTGAACTCAAGGAAAATATGTAAATTATCTACAGTGGTTGATCGTTTATCGACTGACACTGCTGGAGGATTTCTGATGATTAATGCGGAAATGGTTGCGATTAGATCTATGGTTATGCAAAATCGACTTGCTCTTGATATAATACTAGCAAAAGAGGGCGGAGTCTGTAAATTATTGAAGACAAAACACTGTTGCACTTACATACCTGATAAAAGTGCAGAAATTGGAACATATATACAGAATATAACTAAACTTGAGAAGGAACTGAAACCACTGGAAGTTGATAGTGTATGGGAAAGATTGACCAATAGTATTATGTCAATTGGTACCTGGTTTGCTAATGTAGGGAAAGGACTTATAGGTCAAATATTAGTACCCTTAGCAGGAATTGCAATAATAGTATTGTCAATAATAATATGGAGCAAATGTTGTAGAAAGAATGAATCGTATAATGTGACAGGAAAAGGAAAGAAGAGAAAGTTTGACGAAATTGAATTAGAAGATTTGAGAAGTGAATTATACAAGAAACTGAAAGGAGATGTGAAAAATATAAAGTGTAAAAATGAAGCTGAGACAATTTTATGCTAAAAGTTGGCATCTGGTTGTGGGTAGTAGTTTGATGGCACAGAAACGCCATCAGAGAGGGGATTGATGGAGCAAGGACTCACAAATGAGACTTGCTCGGAAGCAATCCTCTCACAGTATTAATTTATTAATCTTTGTAAAGTTTGTACTAATCAATGCACACACAAACATAAGTAGAAGGAAGCTTGTCTATGTGTTTTAAGCTAACAAATAACGCTTGTCTAATCTAAAATGGCCGCTAAAGCGCGGGAAACTTATTGCGCATGTCTCAACCATATCACATGGTGTGACGTCTTTCTTTGCTTGGAGGGAAATCTTTGCTTCTGCGCAGTGTGTATTAAAATGGCTGCTTAATGTTTTCACGTGCTACAGCTTGCTTACATGTTGCAATTAAACTGTGATATCCTAACGCTATTAATGCGGGATAGAATTTATAATTAAATGGGAATAGAGTAGAAAGAGTGGGTATACAGCGAAACACTATATTTGTGATTTTAAAATCTTCTTCTTTGACTTTTATTGGTTCGTAAATGGGCCCGGGTTGGTTGAACTAAAAAATCGAGAGACAATGGTTTTGCGCATGCGCACTGACGAGGCTGCCCAGAAGAGAGGATGAAGTCAACCTGGACGTCGTCCAAGGCCGTGACCTGATGGCCAACATTATTGTACCCACGATGTCCCTACCGAAAGAAACAATTTATATAAACATTGTAATAAACTTTGTCGTGAGACGGGTGGGAAATAAAGCAAATGTATTAATTGTGATGGGCGGTATTTTAAAACAATGGGCTTAAAGAAATTGAATTAAATCAATATGATGTGAGGATCAACCCCCTGTCCCCGTCCAATCAGAAGTAGTGGGCCCATAATTCTGCAACATTAAGGGAGGTACATGGGCGTAGAAGGGTATAATAGATATAGTATTAGCTAATTAAGTTAGTTCGAGTTCGAGAAGAGATCATTAGGACGCACAAGCGGAAGGGAGTCGAGGTTCGAGATCCATGCAGACTGAACCGCTGTCCAGAGAGGTCCTGAGGTGGGGGCGGCGGTGTACCTAGAAGGAAGACACGGGAGAAATCGAGGAGAAGCAAAGTACCAGAGAGGGGAACGACGCAGGCGTCGTTGATAGAGAGGTCACCTGTCCCGTCCTGAATTTGGTCCGGAGGTCATTGCTCTTCATCCTTCCTGAGACCTATCTTTCCAACTCCTTGGCCAAGGGGTTTGGTTCTCGCACTTTTAGGTAACTATAAATGCAAACCTTAGTTGCACTGCTGTCTCTACCTTCTCCTTTTCTGAGGGACTGTCATTGATCGATAATTGATTATTATGCTTCATCCTTGATATACGATTTAAGTATCATGTGGTTCTGTATTTTACTCTGCTAAATCTTTAGATAAACATTTTAAAACTTCCTGACTCAGTGATTATTTCAGGAGTTATGAATTGTATTGAACGTCACTCATTTTAAATTTCCCAATTGGCAAAGGGTCCATTGGTAAGTCACTACTCTTCAATCAGAAAAGTAATTGTTAGCAGGGATTTTGATAAAGAGTACAACTGACCCACCAGCGGAAATTGCTAGCGTAGTATGAATGTATGGGCCCAAGTGAGTATTTTGTGTATGAATGCTTGTTGCTAGTAACCCGCTGGATCAATGTTATCAATTATGTTATTTAGCATGTCATGAGTGATGCAGTATGGAAGGTCATAAGCAGGGATTGGCGGAGGTGCAAGTTTTAGTCTGCTCATCAAAGTATAACTGGTAAAGTTCAGTTTTTTTGTTGTTTTTAAGCATTAGTCCAGGCATGTAATTATTACTTATAGTAGAGGACGGTAAACCTTACAGATTGCCTATGTAAATGTCTCTTTTAGGCCACTGATTTGGATATAGCACATTACAGTTCCTTATACAAAATGCATCTGTTTATAAGAACTGGAGAGACAGATGATGAGAGATGGTAATAAATTTAAAAAACAGTGGTACTCTAACGAAGAAGGTCTAAGTCAAAAGCAGTTGACTACTATCTGCAGACTGACCAGTGAAGCAAAAGGTTAACGTTCTGAGCTTCCTCACCACTCCTGCAATTTTTACTTCAAACAAAAGAATATTTGAGTGCCTCTCAAACTTTGTTTCACGGTTGTAACCTGTGCTGTGAGAAGCAGGGCAGAGATAAGCCACAGCATTAAGACTCCTATTAACAGGTGGGTTATTTCACACTGAGTGACAGCGTGTCTGGATCCAGAATTATCTGTTCCAAAGCCTACTGACCTGATAATTCCGGGCCCATAGATACCGGGCCTGTGAGACCAGCTGAATGGAAGGAGCTGTGGGCTGCAGAATTGTCAGGCCGTGTCCACTACCTGCAGCAATATAAGGGGGGTGTGCACTTCACCCCTGCCCCCACCCCACCTTACTGCACTCCCCACACCAGCAGTCTTGCAGACGCTTTCTGCTTGCTAAGAGCAGACAGCAAATATTTGCATTTTTTCACTGAAATTAGGAAAAGCTGCCCCGTAAAGCATCTTGTAGATCTGAGTCCAAGCAGTCAATTTCTATTTTTAGGGAAAAAAGATAATTGCTGGACATTGCTGAGGTGACACTATCTGGTAATTTAAATTCTGGTACTCCCGTATTTCCAATGCAAAGTCTGGCTAAAGAGTAATGAGGTGTTATGTGTACAATGAGGTGGGGTTTTGAAATTGATATTTTTGGTGCAGTGGTTCCAGCCCTAAAGGTACACATCAGAGGACTTTCAGCACTTATGAGCAGAACATCTCTTTTCAAGTCACACCAACATCTATTTTAATGTCACACCCCCTCTTTCTTCACAGTCTCAATCCCACCTCCCTTCAACACAATCAGGACAGATGGTGTTGTAGCAGGTGTGGCTTGAATGTAGTGTTGTTTTCAATTAAAATATTTTTCAATTATAGATACAAAGGCAGCAGTTGCCCATGTGCCCATAAGTGAGAAATAGAGTGATGGAGCGTATGTCGTTTATGCTAGACAGGTCTGTCAATGTCAAAGATTTTACCTTAGGGCTTAGGGGCCTGATGTAGATCTTGGCGGGACTAACGTCGTCACTCCGTGACGGAGTTTCCAAGTACTCCATCAAGCTGACAGGATCCCGCCCGTGCTATTTAGATGTATGCAGACTGAATCTCCATTCACCTCGACAGAGTGTTTCCCGGTGTGTATGTAGCTCACCACTGTCGATGTGGTGGACACCTGTGCTGGAGTATAGTACTCCGTCACCGTCAGGGCAGCAGGGTTGCGCTGAGCCTATTTGCAGTGCTGGTGGTGTCCTAGAGGCAGTTTCCCGATGGAAGGATCTCAATGTACCATTCCTGTGGCTATTAGATGTATGCAAGCACCACACACCGGATATGTTTTGGCTAATTGTTAAGACCTGTACACAACACTATAAAACACACTCCAATTCAGACCATGATCCTCTGCCATTCCACTGCACCACAACATTTAGAAGCTGAACGTTTGTCAATTAAGTCAGGGGTCTTGTTTTGTTTTCTCTGTTTCTTCTCCCTTTTTCCTTCTTTCATGTATTTTTGTGAGTTATATAATTTATTTCAATTCTGTTAATTTAGATGAAATTATTAGAGTAGAGCCTCAATTGTTTGAAGCCCAAGTACAAAATGCAGCAATCTCCCAGAAAAGGCAAATGTGGGACAGAATAGTTGACAGAGTGAATGCTGTAGCTAACCTCCTGCGCATACAGTAGGAAATTAGGAAGAGGTGGAACGATCTGCAGGGGGGAGTGTATTCCCTGGCCTCCAAGCATCACCTGGAGACCCAGAGGACTGTTGGTGGTTCTCCCAGATTCCTTTACAACTTTTTCCGTGGGAGTAGAAGGTCTTGCAGATCCTACATCCTGAAGGCTTGACAGGAATCCCTGGTGGAGTGGAGACTGGTAAGTTATACTGTTGAACGTGTCACTAAACCTAAATGTCCTGATAATCATGTAGCTGTTGCTAATGTGTTTTGCACTTTTTGCAAAAACAGAAACCTATATATATTTATATCAATCTATTTTTTGCCTTGTTTATGTGTATCAATGTATTATCTTTTATTTAAGATTAAAGGTTTCAACCTCCATTACATGTCCCATGATAGAATGGTCCTTGTAAGAGTTTTACACCAAATAACATATTTCATATATGTATTGTTAGACCTGGCATCCTTGGCGTGGGTCTCCCTTCCATTTTTTCATAATGTCTCCACTGTTGTCGATATGTTTTTGCTGGACTAGATGCTCATGGGCACTTTGCCACTGCTAAACAGTGCCAGAGTGCAAGTGCTCCCTATTGTAAATTGTGTTATGAATTAGTGACTCCATGTTTGGCTTATTTGAATTACTGTCAGACCCTAGTACAGTGCACTGAGTGTGCCCAGGGCTTGTGAATCAAACGCTGCTGGTGGGCTTGCAGCACTGGTTGTGCCACCCACAGAAGCACCTTGTAAAGTGTGTCTCAGGCCTGCCATTGCAGAGCCTGCGTGTAGTCTGTGACTGCCATGTCGACTTGGTAAGTGCACCCACTTACCAGTCCCTAAACCTTCCCTTTTCTTCATATTAGACACCCCTACGGTAGGCCTATGGGCAGGGTGCATTGTAAGGATAAGGTGGGACATGCCCTTGTGTGTGTGGCATGTCCTAATAGTGAATTACAGCCATTTTCGTTTTTCACTATTGCAAGGCTACCTGTTCCCCATAGGCCAGAATGGGCAGTTTGATTATAACATCTTATAATCCTTAAACTGACTCAGGGAACTAGGTAGAAATTCGAGTTTAGTATGTCTGAACTCAGAATGATAAAATACATCTTTTAGTGAAGTTGATTTTAACATTCTGTGTTTGAAAATACCACTTTTAGAAAGTAGGTATTTTCTTGCCTAACTATCCAGCCTGCCTCTGCCAGCTTGTGTATTGTGTGTCTGGTTTGTGCGTGACAGGGGCTGGGGGTGGCTACAGGAGACAGGGTGAAGCAGCACAGGGCTGAATAGAGAGATCTGCATCCAGAGTAGAGGGAGGAGTTGCATCTGGGTCTGAATAGGGCTGTGCCTGCCTTCCACAATGCTGGCTCCACCTCCTGCCGGGCGTCTGAGTACCCTGCCCCACATTCTGAAAGGAAAAGAAGGAGACATGTACACAGAGTGCTCCAAAGCTGCACAGAACTGGTTTAAACTAGGCAAAGGCCTCTCTGCCTTCAGAGAACAAAGAGAAAAGGAGTATAAGTACTGAGGCCCAAACCCAGGAACTTTAGATCACTTTTGGGAACAAGAAGAAACCTTTGCTGAGGAGCGGAACCAAGAAGAAACTGAGGAGAGACTATCCCTAAGCCTGAAGTGCTGCTTGGGGGATTGGCCTGCAGTGGTTTGCCTGACTGCCAAAGAAAGGAGAAAGGAACTTTGGCTTTGCTGTGACTTTCATCAACTTGTGAAGGATCTCCAAGGGCTTGGAAGAGAGCTTGCCCCCTGACCGAAGTCCCAGGACCATTGGACTTCACCCCCTTTGTGAATTGCTGCTGGAAACTCTGTTTCAGGGGCTACAGAGGTAGGGAGCTGTGACCGACTCTCCCGACCGGCTCGGTGTCCTGTTTGTACCGCATAGAGCAACGCCTGCATCTTGCCACGCACGGCCTTGGTCTCACCGACTCCATCAACGAGCCGCTGCCTGCACCGTAACCTGTGAGCACCGCACCTTGCAACGCCTCGCTACACCGAATCCATCTGGTCCGACCGACACGGTCACTGTTGCTGAGTTCGAGTCCTGTGACCGCACCGGAGTTGGGCACCGCTCGCACGTTTTCGCGATGCACCGCCCGACTTGCACCGCTGTCCGGACTGATCAATGCCAGCTCCCGAATCCGGCTCCGTCGCCGCACCGCAACCTGCCAGCACCGCATCGAAGCACCGTCTCGCCCTGCATTCATGGCCCTGGTCTCACCGACTCCGTCTCGACGACGTCAACGAGCCGCTGCCTGCACCGCATCGAGGGACAACGCGTCCTGCAACGCTTCCATTTTGCATCGCGACCGCGACGTACAGCCATCCGGCTCGCACGCCCGTGCCTGCCGCTTCAAGTAAAAGGTACTGTGACCGAGTCTGTCTACGCTGTGTTGGCCCGTCTCAACGCGGTCAGCTGGATTTGTTAGACTCTGTTTGTTCTTGACATCGCCGTAGCCGGAGGAGGCTACCGACTCGCACAGAACCTTGAATTAAGCCTTTTGATCAGAACTAAGCATTCTTGACAGTATTGTGGATTATTTTTGTCGTTTATGGTCTTGTGATAAATCTATATAAAGTATACCTATTTTTATAAATATATAACCTGTGTGGTGTCCATTTGTAGTGTTGTCACTTGATTACTGTATGTGTTCACAAATGCTTTACACACTGCCTCTGAACTAAGCCTGTCTGCTCGTGCCAAGCTACCAAGAGGGTGAGCAGGGGTTATTTCAGGAGTGTACCTACTTTCCCTGACTAGACTCAAGGGTCCCTATTTGGACAAAGGTACCTACCTCTGCCAACTAGAGACCCCCAAATCTAACATTGGTGGTCAGCGGTGAGGATTCTGGACTTGCATTTGTGACTCATGTACAGTAATTGCTGAACACTACCTAGTGAGTGCAGACCAAGACGCAACCACATACTCTTTGATAGCATTTTTTTCTGGGATTTCCTATTTTTGCAACTGCCAAGTTTAAATCACCATGGATAACGCACCATCTGTAGCATCTGTTGATTGTGATTGGGAGGAGGAGAAACTGGAGTGCTACACCCTCAAACAGCTCAAGCATTTCTGCAGGAAGTTTAAAGTCTCCATGACCGGGCTCACCAAGAAGGATGAGCACCAAAAGGCGCTGAGGGCCTGGATTGAAGCAAGGAGCACACCTATACCTATGGAAGGGGATGAGAATGCAGATGGGCAGCTAGAAAGGCTATTAGGTCCAGGGGGGAAGAAAGCAGTCTCCCCTGTAGGTAGCAGTGTTTCTGCCAGAGGACTGTCTCCAGAGGAGTTGGAGGACAGGAAAGAGAGTAGGATGCACGAAATGGAGCTGACCAAGCTCAAGCTGAATGGGCAGTTAGAATTTGAAATGCAAACTAGGAAATTAGCCCTAGAGGAAAAGATAATGCAGTTTGAACATGAGAAAGTTTTGAGGGAGTTGGAATTGAAGGCCAAAAGCTTAGAGATTACTCCCTCTGGTGGCAGTGTACCGCCTGTGCCTGTTGAAGCTAGGGTGTATATTCCCAAAGATGTGGTGAAGGAGTTTTTTAAAAATGATGACATTGGGCAGTGGTTCAAAGCCTATGAGGTAGCCATGTCTTCCCACCGGGTCCCTGAGAAGGATTAGGGAGCGGGGTTGTGGGGGCGGTTCCTCAGTGAAGGGCGGGATACCTTGTTGGATTTGCCCTCTGAAGTCTATAATTCCTACAGCCACATGAAGGATGCTTTAATGACTAGGTATGGTTTGACCCCTGAGCTTTATAGGCAGAAGTTCAGGAACTGTAAGAAGATTGAAGGCCGTACCTGGGTTGAATATGTGACCTTCTTTTGCAGAGCCTTGGATGGTTGGGTAAAGGATAGCAAAGCGACTGATTTTCAGGCGCTCTTTGATTTGATTGCATGGGAACACTTGTCCAGTAATTGTTTTTCTGAGCTACGCCAGCACCTGATTGATAGTAAGCTGACTAACCCTAGGCAGCTTGCTGAGGAGGCGGACTGCTGGGTGAGTACCCGGGTCCACAAGGGTCACGTGGGAGACTCCGCCAAGGGTGGGCAGGGTCCCCAGCAGAAGAGTGGGGGGGACAAGGGCAAATAGAGGGAGTTCCATAAAGGGCCCCAAAGTAGACCCCAAGGGAACCAAGGGAAAGGTTCCCAGCCTCCCCTGAGAAGAAGCCAGTGGCCCTGACAGGCCCCCTGTTCACCAGGGACCACTGGTATGTTACAAGTGTGGCGCCCCTGGCCACAAGGCAAACGATCCTCGTTGCCCTTTGCATGGAAAACCAGCACCCACTGGTGCAGTCCCCCGGCAGTTGGCTAGTGTAGCCCTGGGGGAGGAGTTGGGTGCCCAAGGTGGGGGGGATCCCACAGTGTTTTCCCTTGTCTCATTAGGAGACTCTGAGATGGTCCCTAGGACCCAGCTGCCTGAGAACACTAAAAAGTACAGGCAGTGGGTGACCATCAATGGCCATAGGGTGGAGGCTCTGAGAGACACAGGAGCCAGTGTGACAGCTGTCAAGTGTCAAACAAAAACAGATTGACAACAGGAGGGTCCTAGGGAAATTTTAAAGACCACATAGGATTTATTCCCCAGCAGCGACTTACAAAACATTACAAAATCCTAGGGTCTGAACTGCAAAATAGTCTCAATGTGTGGTGAACCACTACTAAATAATTGTGCCAATGATCTCCACAGAATCCAAGGTTATACAACAATGGGATAGCCAATGGGCATATCCCTATTTAGGACAAAATCCCTCACTCACCATAGGTGACATGCTTCATCATAGGGATTCTCCTCTCAAAGGAAAAACCTAGTTCCTTTGAGGGCTACAACCCTCTCACTCAGAGAGGGGAGCTCAGGGATGTTGCAAAGTGTTAGGGCGCCGGCGCCTGCGCGACTGCTGGTATCAACGAGGCAACAATATTCACCTGTTGCTGGTTAAGAATACCCCGTACACTATATTAACAGGTCCGCATTTTGGCTTCAACTCACCTCCGGTCGCCGGCTCAACGAGACACGGAGTACCGACGGAGAGGTGAGTTGACTGCTGGGAGGGTTTATGTTTTTTATTCTTTTCTGATTTTGACATGGAAATTGTTTCCTGTTAGTGGCTTCATCCACAATGAGTGGTTTTTGCTTGCTGGCTAGACGGCTTGAATTTGTACATAATGTTGGGCTAGTCGCCTCTTGTTTTGATGAGGCTGTGTGAGGTGGTGCCTTTTTGGACCACCGTGACAATGTTTTTGTGCGAGTTCCTTGTCTTTTGGTAAGGAGCCCTGACTAACACTACGTCATTAGATGGTGTTGCCTAGGACCGCTGTCTAGAATTAGTTACACTTTGAACCTGTGGCTATTGGTACAGGTTATTCACTTATTTCTTTCTACTATATTATCTGACAATGAATTATACTTCCTCTCGGACTCCCTGCTTTTAATCATGCTCTGAATTACATGCTGATCTGATCCTAGGATGAGTTCTATATACACCTGGATAGTTTTAGGACATGTTGTGTGAGTAACACTATACACCGTTCATTTGCAGAGCGGTGCCCCCTCCCTGAGCGGTTGCCAGGCTGAGGTGGGATTTTGTACCCAGCATTTGCGGGTAAGAAATTACATTTATTTTCTCTCCATAGAATCTAAGTTTTGATTATTGTATACAGGATTATCCTTATAACAAAAACTTTTACTGACAGATATGTTTTTTTTTTTCTTGTAGGTAAACTCTGACTTCCTATAACAGATAGACTGAGGACAGAGTCTGTTTGTGTATCCTTTTATAGTTTTTTCACCGAAGCACTGTTTCGCAGCAGCATCAATATTGGTCCTGATGAAAGCCTTGCCCACGATTGGGCTTTATGGCTGAAACATGTTGACCATTATTTTTCATCTCACCGAAGCGGTTTAAATCCATACTGCTGGTGCACTGTTTTTAATCCTGGTAGTGGGTGTTTTTGAATAAATCAGTGATTGGACACCCACTAGCTAGTCTTAATTGCACTTTTTTTCACACCACTTATCTTTTGCGCTGCGCCTTCACTCTTACTTTTTGCTCATCAATTGTGGATTTAGAATATCCTGCTTTGTCAAAAACATCCCTGAGCTCCCCTCTCTGAGTGAGAGGGTTGTAGCCCTCAAAGGAACTAGGTTTTTCCTTTGAGAGGAGAATCCCTATGATGAAGCATGTCACCTATGGTGAGTGAGGGATTTTGTCCTAAATAGGGATATGCCCATTGGCTATCCCATTGTTGTATAACCTTGGATTCTGTGGAGATCATTGGCACAATTATTTAGTAGTGGTTCACCACACATTGAGACTATTTTGCAGTTCAGACCCTAGGATTTTGTACTGTTTTGTAAGCTGTCAAGTGTCACCTGGTGTCTAAAGAGCAGGTTGTCCCTGATGCATTCTATCCGGTTGTTGCCGCTGACAACACAGAGAGTCACTGCAAGGTGGCTCAGGTTCCCTTTGAGTGGGGGGTGTCTCGGGTACTCTTCAAGTAGGTGTGAGGCCAGCCATGCCTGTTGACTGTTTGTTAGGGAACAATTTGGAGAGCTCGCCTTGGGCTAAGGTGGAGCGGAGTGCGCATTTAGAAATGTTGGGCTTGCCTGATTGGGCATGTGTGACCACCCGGTCAATGGCAGCTAAAGGTGTTCAAGAGGACCTGGAGCCTGAGAGGGAGGCCCAGGTGCCTGCCGGAGAGAGAGGAGGCAGGGGGCGCGGGAAACCGGCCCCCGAAGTTCCCACGGTCCAGGAGGAGGCAGACCCTGAGGGGGATGCCTTGGAGCCTACAGGGGAACAGGTAGCTGAACTGGGGGACCTACCTGAGCTGACCCATTGGCAGCAAGAAGGAGGACCCTCCAGGGAAGAGTTCTGCGAGGAGCAGAACACATGCCCTTCTCTCGTGGGTCTGCGGCAACAGGCCACAGACCAGGCAGCAGGTGATCAGTCTGGATCACATTGGATTTACTGGGAGAATGGTCTCCTGTATTCAGAGCCTAAGGTTGCTGAGCCTGCATCAGCCCGTGTGCTGGTGGTATCCCAGCGCTTCAGAGCCTTCCTACAGGGGTTGGCTCATGATGTACCGTTAGCAGGACATCTGGGGCAGGACAAGACCTTTGAAAGGCTTGTCACCCATTTCTATTGGCCCCAGATGCGCAGGAGTGCCGCCACTCACTGCAGGACATGTCAGACCTGCCAGGCAAGTGGAAAGAGTGGGAGGAAGCACAAGGCTCCTCTCCAGCCATTCCCT
The DNA here is from genome assembly GCA_963921515.1 of Calotriton arnoldi. NCBI lineage: Eukaryota > Metazoa > Chordata > Amphibia > Caudata > Salamandridae > Calotriton > Calotriton arnoldi. Next base: position 658,070 of record CAWUFW010009002.1, on the reverse strand, counting down.
GTGGTCAGCACCCCCTTTGAACGGGTGGGTATTGACATTGTGGGGCCACTGGACCCCAAGACAGCCATGGGCAACAGGTTTATCCTGGTCTTGGTGGACCATGCCACCCGGTACCCTGAAGCCATCCCTCTGAGGACAGTGACGGCCCCCGTGGTGGGACGGGCACTGATGGGAATTTTCTCACGTGTGGGATTCCCTCAAGAGGTGGTGTCTGACAGAGGTACCAACTTCGTGTCCAAGTACATGAAGTCCCTGTGGCAGGAGTGCGGTGTAACTTACAAGTTCACCACTCCTTACCACCCTCAAGGAAATGGGCTGGTTGAGAGATTCAACCGGACCCTCAAGGGCATGATTATGGGTCTGGAAGAACCCATGAGGCGTAAATGGGACATCCTCTTACCTTGCCTGTTGTTTGCATACCGGGAGGTGCCACAGAAGTCTCTAGGGTTCAGCCCCTTTGAGCTCCTCTATGGACACCCGGTGCGAGGACCTCTGAGTTTGGTCAAGGAAGGCTGGGAGCAATCTCCCAGGAAACCTCCCCAGGATGTATACAGTTACATGCTGGCCTTCAGGAACCAGACTAGGCGTTTCAGAGAGCTTGCTGAGGCAAATCTGGAAGCCAGCCAGGAGGAGATGAAGCGGTGGTACGACCAGAATGCCACTCTGGTCGAGCTTCAGCCTGGTCAGAAAGTGTGGGTCATGGCCCCAGTGGAGCCTTGTGCGCTCCAGGATAGGTGGACTGGCCCTTTCACGGTGGTGGAGCGCAAGAATCCAGTTACCTACTTGGTGGACTTGCAGTCTCGCAGGAACCCCTTACGGGTCCTGCATGTGAACCGCCTAAAGCCCCACTTGGAGAGGTCCCAAGTGGGCATGCTCTTAGCTACAGATGATGGGATGGAGGAGGAGACCGAGCCTCTTCCTGACCTCCTGTCAGCCCGAGAGCAAGATGGATCCGTGGAGGGAGTAAATCTATCTACCTCCCTCACACCTGAGCAGCAGGGTGACTGTCGCCAGCTGTTGGGACAGTTCCCTGACCTGTTCTCCCTGGTTCCCAGTGTCACTCATTGGTGCGTCCATGATGTGGACACTGGGGACAGTCTTCATGTGAAGCACCAGGCTTACAGGGTGACTGACAGGGTCAGAGCCTGCATCAAGGAGGAGGTCTCCAAGATGTTTGCGCTAGGGGTGATTGAGTCCTCTAACAGCCCAGAGGTCTTGGTTCCAAAGGCTGCCGCACCTGGTGCCACACCAGAACTCCGGTTCTGGGTGGACTACAGGGGACTCAATTCCGTCACCAGGACTGACGCCCACCCCATCCCCAGAGCTGATGAGCTCATAGATCGGTTAGGGGCTGCACGGTACCTCAGCCCGTTTGACTTAACGTCTGGGTACTGGCAGGTCGCCTTGACTGATGGGGCAAAAGAGAGGTCAGCATTCTCCACACCAGATGGACACTACCAGTTCCGGATGATGCCCTTTGGGATGAAGAATGCCCCTGCCACCTTTCAGAGGTTGGTCAACCAGGTGTTGGTTGGACTGGAGGATTTCAGTGCCGCCTACCTGAATGACATCGCAGTGTTCAGTGCCAGTTGGGAAGAACATCTGCACCACCTCTGGGAAGTGTTGATGGCGCTGCGGAGGGCAGGCCTCACGATCAAGGCGAGTAAGTGCCAGATCGGGCAGGGTTCCGTGGTGTACTTGGGACACCAGGTTGGGAGCGGCCAGGTGGCGCCCCTCCAACCGAAAATTGATACCATTCTGGCTTGGGATCCCCCCAAGACCCAGACAGAGGTGAGAGCCTTTCTGGGACTCACCGGGTATTACCGGAGATTCGTCAAGGGGTATGGCAGCATTGTTGCCCCCTTGACAGAGCTGACTTCCAAGAAGCAGCCCAGGAAAGTGATTTGGACTGACGCCTGTCAAAAAGCTTTTGACACCTTGAAGACTGCCATGTGCACGGTGCCTGTGCTCCAGGCACCCAACTTCTCCAATGAGTTCATTGTTCAGACGGATGCTTCAGAGCATGGTGTAGGGGCTGTTCTATCACAGATCAATGAGGAGGGCCTAGACCTACCTGTAGCCTTCCTCAGTAGGAGGCTACTTCCCCGGGAACAGAGATGGAGTGCTATTGAGCATGAGGCATTTGCTGTGGTCTGGGCACTGAAGAAGCTGAGACCATACCTGTTTGGGACTCACTTCCGGGTTCAGACAGATCACAGGCCCCTCAGATGGTTGATGCAGATGAGGGGTGAGAATCCAAAGCTGTTGAGGTGGTCCATTTCCCGGGAATGGACTTTACGGTGGAACACCGCCCTGGTACAGAACACGCCAATGCTGATGGTCTGTCCAGATTTTTCCGCCTTAGTGATGAGAACTCCCTAGGGGTAGGATAGTTCTCCCCACATTTCAGCTGGCGGGGACACGTGTTAGACCTGGCATCCTTGGCGTGGGTCTCCCTTCCATTTTTTCATAATGTCTCCACTGTTGTCGATATGTTTTTGCTGGTCTAGATGCTCATGGGCACTTTGCCACTGCTAATCAGTGCCAGAGTGCAAGTGCTCCCTATTGTAAATTGTGTTATGAATTAGTGACTCCATGTTTGGCTTATTTGAATTACTGTCAGACCCTAGTACAGTGCACTGAGTGTGCCCAGGGCTTGTGAATCAAACGCTGCTGGTGGGCTTGCAGCACTGGTTGTGCCACCCACAGAAGCAGCTTGTAAAGTGTGTCTCAGGCCTGCCATTGCAGAGCCTGCATGCAGTCTGTGACTGCCATGTCGACTTGGTAAGTGCACCCACTTACCAGTCCCTAAACCTTCCCTTTTCTTCATATCAGACACCCCTATGGTAGGCCTACGGGCAGGGTGCATTGTAAGGATACTGTGGGACATGCCCTGGTGTGTGTGGCATGTCCTAATAGTGAATTACAGCCATTTTCATTTTTCACTATTGCAAGGCTACCTGTTCCCCATAGGCCAGAATAGGCAGTTTGATTATAACATCTTATAATCCTTAAACTGACTCAGGGAACTAGGTAGAAATTCGAGTTTAGTATGCCTGAACTCAGAATGATAAAATACATCTTTTAGTGAAGTTGATTTTAACATTCTGTGTTTGAAAATACCACTTTTAGAAAGTAGGTATTTTCTTGCCTAACTATCCAGCCTGCCTCTGCCAGCTTGTGTATTGTGTGTCTGGTTTGTGCGTGACAGGGGCTGGGGGTGGCTACAGGAGACAGGGTGAGGCAGCACAGGGCTGAATAGAGAGATCTGCATCCAGAGTAGAGGGAGGAGTTGGATCTGGGTCTGAATAGGGCTATGCCTGCCTTCCACAATGCTGGCTCCACCTCCTGCCGGGCGTCTGAGTACCCTGCCCCACATTCTGAAAGGAAAAGAAGGAGACATGTACACAGAGTGCTCCAAAGCTGCACAGAACTGGTTTAAACTAGGCAAAGGCCTCTCTGCCTTCAGAGAACAAAGAGAAAAGGAGTATAAGTACTGGGGCCCAAACCCAGGAACTTTAGATCACTTTTGGGAACAAGAAGAAACCTTTGCTGAGGAGCGGAACCAAGAAGAAACTGAGGAGAGACTATCCCTAAGCCTGAAGTGCTGCTTGGGGGATTGGCCTGCAGTGGTTTGCCTGACTGCCAAAGAAAGGAGAAAGGAACTTTGGCTTTGCTGTGACTTTCATCAACTTGTGAAGGATCTCCAAGGGCTTGGAAGAGAGCTTGCCCCCTGACCGAAGTCCCAGGACCATTGGACTTCACCCCCTTTGTGAATTGCTGCTGGAAACTCTGTTTCAGGGGCTACAGAGGTAGGGAGCTGTGACCGAATCTCCCGACCAGCTCGGTGTCCTGTTGGTACCGCATTGAGCAACGCCTGCATCTTGCAACGCACGGCCTTGGTCTCACCGACTCCATCAACGAGCCGCTGCCTGCACCGTAACCTGTGAGCACCGCACCTTGCAATGCCTTGCTACACACCGAATACATCTGGTCCGACCGACACGGTCACTGTTGCTGAGTTCGAGTCCTGTGACCGCACCGGAGTTGGGCACCGCTCGCACTTTTTCGCAACGCACCGCCCGACTCACACCGCTGTCCGGACTGATCGACGCCAGCTCCCGAATCCGGCTCCGTCGCCGCACCGCAACCTGCCAGCACCGCATCGAAGCACCGTCTCGCCCTGCAACGCACGGCCCTGGTCTCACCGACTCCGTCTCGACGACGTCAACGAGCCGCTGCCTGCACCGCATCGAGGGACAACGCGTCCTGCAACGCTTCCATTTTGCATCGTGACCGCGACGTACAACCATCCGGCTCGCACGCCGGTGCCTGCCGCTTCAAGTAAAAGGTACTGTGACCGAGTCTGTCTACGCTGTGTTGGCCCGTCTCGACGCGGTCAGCTGGATTTGTTAGACTCTGTTTATTCTTGACATCGCCGTAGCCGGAGGAGGCTACCGACTCGCACAGAACCTTGAATTAAGCCTTTTTGATCAGAACTAAGCATTCTTGACAGTATTGTGGATTATTTTTGTCGTTTATGGTCTTGTGATAAATTTATATAAAGTATACCTATTTTTATAAATATATAACCTGTGTGGTGTCCATTTGTAGTGTTGTCACTTGATTACTGTATGTGTTCACAAATGCTTTACACACTGCCTCTGAACTAAGCCTGTCTGCTCGTGCCAAGCTACCAAGAGGGTGAGCAGGGGTTATTTCAGGAGTGTACCTACTTTCCCTGACTAGACTCAAGGGTCCCTATTTGGACAAAGGTACCTACCTCTGCCAACTAGAGACTCCCAAATCTAACATGTATCTTATATAGTAAATGTCTGTTATTTTTTTACTGCATATTTAGACTAGGCATGTTTAACTTTCAGTGTTGCAAGTGTTGGTAATATATAATTGAAATGACTACAACTATTATGATACCTTGTTTTTGTTTTGTAAAAATAAGATTGCTATGTTATCTTGCTCAGTCTCTCTTTTCTGCGTTTTCACTTATGGTAAAGTATAATGTATTCCTCAATCAATAGTCCATGCTAAGTTTTGAAATGTTGTAAGGTTTAAATTTCTATGCTGTCCTATCCTTGTTATGCTATTGAATTAATGTCATGTGTTTCACAAAGCAAAGTTTATTGACTTCAAAATTGTAAGATATGTAAATTTGTATGCTGAATATAAGTGGTGATTTAAAAAAAAAAAATATTTATATGATGACTAATGCTATACATCATTCAAGGTTGTGTAATAGTCAGATGTTTAGCATGCTAGGCTTTAGGATGGTTTCTTTCACATTTCTCCTCTCTACTGTGTTGTTTTGAATGTTTGGTATGTTTCATGTATACTTTAAAATATTTTTTTTTCTCATTTCACGACATATTTTTTACCTGCTTTTCTTATTTACTTGTGTGTGTTATTTAGACTGTTTCTGCTATTAATTATAATACCACTGAAACGTCGAATCATTATGTTAAATTTCTTTTTTAGGTTGTTACTTTTTTAGCTTCAAACACATTTGATGTATAATCCAGACTTTGAATAATTTATTATTTTATTCATAATAGGTCCAGCACCGAGAGTACGAGGGCAAACACCTGCCACTGACGATACCTCCACTCTATAACAGGAATAAGCCTTCAGTGAGGACTCCACTCCTGCACGTCTGGATGATGAGGAGCTGGGTGGTCCATATGATATGCCAGGGCAGACAGCTCCAGTGAGTCTCACTCTGCGCCCACCTACACCTACCACCCCAGCTGTTACTTCATCTCAGGCCATGGATAACTCCAGTTCCTGTGTCCAAAGCAACATCACCTCAATCTTGTTCCCCCAGTCCTGTCTGCTGATCACTCAACACCACCACCACCTCAGGTTTAGCCAGTAACCATTGGGATGGGGCACACTCGGTCAAGGTCACAGGGTAGTGGGAATAGGGGTCATATGAGGTAACCTGTGGGCCAGCACAGGGAGCCCACTGGATTAACTGTCACCCAGGACACCATCAACTAAATCTTGGGATCCCTCCGTCAGTCCCAAGATATGATGGGTTAGGTCCTTACAGAGCTCCGGGAGATGAAGCAGTTGCAGAGGGAGCTCAATGTTCAGATGGAAAATGAGAACTCCAATATCCTTGATTGGGGTGCTGCATGACATTTTCAACCATACGCGCAGGACTTTTCAAGCACCATCTATCCTTTTCTGTGGTCTAACTACATCTGGGCCAACTACATCTGCCTCAGTCACATAAAGAGAGGCCCTGCCACAAAAGGAAAGCAAAAAGAGCAGATGATGGATGGAATGCTGAACAAAAAAAACATTCACCCCCAGTCACCGATCTGGGTTTAATCCGTCATTTTTTTTGGTCACCATGCCACCACAGTTTGGACCCAGCCATATGCAAATCAGTCTTGACCCTGCTCCCCATGGGAACAGTCCAGCCAGAAGTGTCAGGCCAGGTCCTCCCTGGACTGGAAGCAAGCATCCTGGGACCGGTTTCAGGGTTTCACCCTCATCAGCCAACGCTAGCTTGCATCTAGTGGCACAGTGAGCACAGGACCCAAGTCTGGGCACACCTTTCCCTCTTACAGCTACAAAAGCAAAAAGAACAGATGATGGACGGAATGCTGAACAAATCAAGCATTCATCCCCAGTCACAGATCTGGGTTTAATTCATTGTTTTTTTGTTCACCATGCCACTCCAGTTTGGACCCAGCCATATGCTAATCAGTATTGACTCTGCTCCCCATGGGAACAGTCCAGCCAAACTGCCAAGCCAGGTCCTCCTAAAACAAATGTCAAACCTTTTTTTTTTTAAGAACACAAATGTAATGTATATATTTTTTTAACATAATTTAACACAACATGTAATATTGACTTTTTTTTTGTTTAAAACTTTTCAACCTGTCTATTGATTACAAAAGAATAATGTGTAAATAATACATTTTAAATGTATTATTTACACAAACTATTTTTTTTACCAAAATACCCTCAATGGAAGTGTAAACAACACTGCACAACTATCACATTTAACCACAGTAACGCACTATAATTGTTTTTCTTAAATTAGTAACGTTAGCATTTTGTATGTATAAAGAACGTAGCCACCATTTTGAGTGATGGTGATGCACTAAACATTCACAAAGACACTATTTGACCATCTAAAATGGCGGGCGCCTGACCTTACCACCAGGACATTTGGAATTAGACGGCCGCAGCAGAAGTTGACCAGGTAGTGGGTGGGAAACACCACGACAGAAACTGCCTTAGCCTAACGTGTGTGAAAGCAATGAACGAAAGCCAATGGCAGTGTCCGTCTCCGTTGACAGTAGAATACATAGTGTACATTTACACAGCATTTCGAAAATAGCTCACTTGACTCCTAACACTGCAATCAACAAGACCTCCTCAACTTTTGCTGCTGTTTCTGACCTCTGGCAGCCAGGATGCCAGGAAGAGCAGGTGACAGGGCCTCAGCCTTCTTGCCAGAGGAGCTGTTGTTGCTGGCAATTTTGGTAGTGGCTTGTCTACATCTCAAGTTACTTTGGTGTTCCATTATTCTTACTTTAGCTTTTCTGCTGGTCAAGCCAATGTAGTGTAAATTGCATGGGCAGGTGACCATATATATCACACATTTGGAGTTTCAATTAGTGAACTGTCTCAAGTCTCATGCAGTATTTTCATTGAATGTGATTGTATGTGTTGGTTGGGTCAGGTGGCCAATGCTGCAAACACCGCATAGGTTTTGGCTTTTTACTGGAAAAAGCCTTGACTGGGCTTCAATGGTGTTGTTGGTTTTCTGCGGTCATATATGGACCAACATGTCTCTAAGGTTCTTTCCTCTTTTGTGTGAGGACATGGGGTTAAGGAACTGGAGAGTACCACTATTCACAATGCGCCAATGTTTGTTGATGATCTTACTAATTTGACTGGATGCTGTGCTGTAGATGGTAAAGCATATTGGTCCCTGTTCTAACTCTATGGACATTAGGCTTCAAGTCGATGTAGGTGGGCGTGGGAGTGTCTGGTTACTAAGCATAAGTTCTTTCATCTTCAGTAGTTTACAAAGCTTTTGACTCATCAGAAGTAGCTCTCACTTCAGAAAATGTTGGAAACCCCTGGCCAAGACATGGGAAGGGATAAGGGTACTCAAAAGGGTATATAAAAAATGATGTGCTTTTATTTATTTTATCAGAATGAGAAAACAAAATATTGTGTTGTAATTTTTGACCAATGTTTGTGATTGTCTACTGAAAAGTGTGTTACAGCAATAAGACACACAAAAAGTCACAAAACAAATTTTCTTTCTTTCATTTATGTATCCATACAGGTCAATGCTCATCAGAAGAAGATGATATGGAAGGTCATCTCCAAGAAAGTGAGGACCCTGGGGGTCTATACAAGCGGCGCAGCCTACATTGCCGCAAGAGGTGGGAGGACCTACGACACTGGACCAAAAAGTAATCTGAAGTCCAGCTTGTGCAGTCCTCCCAATGTGGGAGGCATGTGCGCCACACCCTGACCCTCCAATGACCCACATGCTTGTGGTGGCCTATCCGGAGCTTGATGAGCAGTTGAGAGCCCAAAAGCACCATCTAAAAGGTAAGTTCTTGTTTGAGTTTAACATGTTAAATAACCATTTTTTGTTACAGGTACAATATATGGCATCAACATTAAGGTGGACACATGTCCAATGCACAAGTAGGGCCTGATTCACAGAACTAACTTACGTCAAAAACGTAAAGTTAGTACTTTTGGTATTCACAGAATACACTTACTCATTTTGGTATTCACAGAATGAACTTACTCATTTCGGTATTCACAGAAGTTAGTAGCCCTAACTTTAGGACTCCTAAATGCCTTCTGTGAATACCAAAAGTCTTAAGTTAGGATTTTTCTCAGTTTAGGAGTAGTAAAGTCCTAACTTTACTACTCGTAAACTGAGAAAAATCCTAACTTTAAGACTTTCGGTATTCACAGAAGGCATTTAGGAGTCCTAAAGTTAGGGCTACTAACTTCTGTGAATACCGAAATGAGTAAGTTCATTCTGTGAATATCAAAATGAGTAAGTGTATTCTGTGAATACCAAAAAGTACTAACTTTACGTTTTTGACGTAAGTTAGTTCTGTGAATCAGGCCCGAAGTGTTGTTGAAGGTGTAAGTTTCGCTCATGGTGTATGATGATGTATTGTGTAGAGTACATTTTGGGATAAGAGATCTCCTGATGTCAGTTCACTATCAAAGGAGTGGTTTGAGCAGACACATGCCTGCCTATACAAGAAATATACATCAGGTAGTTTGATGTTATAAGGGACAGTTGTAGGACACAGGCCACTATTTTTTATTGAGTCAGGGGTGATGCTCCTTCACTATTGTGAATGATGTAAGGTTAGCCCTATTATAGGTGACATAATATAAAATGCACTTAAGATACAGTGGAGGTTCCAAACATCACATTGGTAAGTTGGTTTTCTACACAAACAAGAGTGAGCATGTGAGCCAAAATGACTAGTAGCCGCGAGCAGAGAACACTGGAGAGCACCTGAAGGGGGAAAGCCTTGCTTGACTCGCCTGCACCGCTAGGGACTCCAAATCCCATCATCCTTCTTATCCAGATGTGCATAAAGGCGCGAAGGCGTCCCGTGGTGCTCGTAGCTGCGAGCAGAGAACACTGGAGAGCACCTGAAGGGGGAAAGCCGTGCTTGACTCGCCCGCACTGCTGGGGACTCTAAATCCCATCATTCTCCTCATCCAGATGCGCATAAAGGTGGGAAGGCATCCCACGGCGCTCGTAGCTGCGAGCAGGTAACACTGGAGAGCACCAGAAGGGGGAAAGCCGTGCTTGACTCGCCCGCACCGTAGGGGACTCCAAATCCAATCAGCCTCCTCATCCAGACGCTCATTAAGGCGCAAAGGCATTCCACAGCATGGGACGCACCCAGGAGAAGCCCGGGCCAAGGGCGGGCCCATCCACGCCCATCATCGCCTGGAAGAGGCTGGGCCCCCCTCTAACATCCGGAATATTGGCTGAACGGAACCTCCCTCCTCATAGATGGCAAAGCGGAAAATGAGAACAACAGAGTCAGGGGAGAAATGATCAATACACTGGTCTCCTTCTTACTGAGGGCGGCTGATGTCCTGTCTAAGGAAATTGAGCTGATGGAACGTCGTCTTTCCCTGGAGGAGGTAAGACTTGTCCAGGAGCTAAAAGGAGTGTGTACGCCCCCAGCTTTGCCAAACCATAATGCAGTGCTTAGTACTCCGGCCTCACTTGATATTCTTAAAGACCATGAACCTGATCATGAAGCTGAAGGCAGCCCAGGGATGAAACCCCCTGGGAAAAGGAAACAAGGAAGGGCAAAGAAATCCGCTTTACCGAGGCCTAAGACTGTGAAACCCTCCAAAAACTCTAACCTGGTTATCTCAGTAGTCACTCACCCGTTAACTCCTTTGATTGCTTCTGCTCTGCCCATGGTTGACATTCCATCCCAAAAACTGGAACAAATATTTACAACATTTTTCCAACCGCTTCTAACCAGATTGTCCAAAATAAAGGATAGTCTGACTCTGCTTTGTAATAGAACCACCGCTACTGTCACCAGTTTAGGAGGGGGCATTGACTCTGGACCTATACAAACTGAATTACCATCATTCAGTTTTGATCGCTTGGACTGCCTTACTACCTCCACATGGTTGTCTCAGGCCCCTATAATAACATTACCTCATAGGAATGTGGTAGACTCAGTGACTGAGAGATCATGCCCCACTTTAACTACAGAGAGGGCCCGATTGGAGGAGGTGGTTACTGGCATTGTTCCAATTGTAAGCAACGGATGGGTAGGTGACAGAGGTATTGTTGACTCTGTTCAAGGGGAAGGGCAGGGGCACTTAAGGCTTGAAGAGGATATGGTATTTGTGCAAGGAGAAAGATTAGACCTGCCCCCGGCTGCCTGGCCTTTTGTTATTGTTTTAGCCTATATCTCTATATTAAAATCTGACCAACCCGGAATCTACCGAGCAGTTAATGCACAAAGCCTTATTTTGGCTTTCAAAATTTTCAAAGGGAAAGTTCAATTTATACCAACATCGTATCATGGCTAGAAGAGTGAAGTGGGTGGGTTCTGCATCGAAGGTCATAGGAAGGGATTGCATAGTCATGAATTTTAATAACCAGCAACTAGTAGGTGACCTACTGAGATTACTCCCTAATGCTCCTTCCTTACTCACTGTGATTTGGGCCCTCCCTCTAGGCTTCTTCTATTAACCCCCTAGGCTATTTACAACTGAACATCCCAAGGTGCATGCTCTCTGTTATTCTCGCCCTTCATTGAATACCTACTTCTCCCAAATGAGTGCTCCAGTTCCCCTCTCTAATAGATTTGCTTTACTAGGAGAAATGGATGTGTGAGATTGACTGGGCAAATCGCCCCCAGTCTTGCGTAAAGAAAAGGATATGCTCCTCTTATCCCTTCCCAAATGCCAAGATAAACCGTGTGTTGAAACTGTTCTGGATCCCTTATCTCAGGCAAAGTGGGTAGTGACTTAGAATTTGTAAAAGTTATTTCATGGAACATAGCGGATTTAAACAGAAAAAGACCAATCCTCATTGGCTGGCCTTGGTGACCCAATATGACATATTATGTTTTCAGGAAACATGGGAAATCGATCAGATTAACCTAGACAGCTATCGGTCTTTTCCGACACCCGCATTACGTTCTAGTGCCGGTCGCCATAGAGGAGGAATAGTAACACTAGTGGCTAATACACTGACACTACATGTAACAACATTTTTAAACACAACACCCTATTATCACATTCTTTTATTTGAGACATATAAAGGCCGCAATTGGATCCTTATTCATTTTTACAACAATAATTTTGAAGGTAACCAGGCCACGGTTTTGGAACCCCTGGAAACAGACATTGCAGATTTTTGGGAAAGATCTCATGAAATCTGTGACATTGTCTGGAAGTGCGATTTTAATGCCCATAGTTGTAATAGGGGTGGTTCCACTGTATGTGGGCTGATTGACGTTGATGGGAACCCCGTCCTCATTTTCGCCACAAAAACTATGGAAATATTCTAAATAGGATATTAATGGCTAATAGCCTTGAGATAATTAATCCATATTATATTATAAATTGGCCAGTTGGTCTCTACTTTTTCTACTCCCTCCTATTATTCAAACCTTGATTATATTTTGGTTTCGGAAACCATCAAATCACATTTCACTAATATTAACACACTTTAACGCCTTTAGTGATCACAAGACAATCACTTACTACACGTCAATTGCCCAAATCCGGAAATCACCTGAAAAACCATTACCAAAGCTTTCTATAGCAAGGAGAACTGGGGTTGTTCTGAATTGGGAAAAAGTGGCTACTGTAGAGTTTACTGGCAGAATTGTTGGCAAAATGGAGCAGGAGATTCTGACCTGCTTAGAATCAAACACACCCCATAATGATCGCCCGGCGGCCTTTGAGCGGATCCTATTGGAGATCGAGGATAATTTGTTTTGCACGGTCTCCAATGAGAGTCACAAGAAGCTTCGCTGGTTTGATAATGCATGTGCAAATGCACTTAAAAATCTCCATGATGCCTTAAGGTCAGAACCTAGAGATCAGAATTTAGTGAAGTCATCCCGCCTGACATATAAAAAAGCGAGACTAGCCAGATTACACCTGTTGACGAGGAGGCGTGGGAGAATCTACAAAGAGCTGCAGCATTAAATAGTGGCAGGACTTTTGGCGCATAATCAATGCTCCTTTCTTAAGAGAGGAGAACGAGACTTCTCTAGAGACCCATGTGGATGAGGATGCATGGGTTGAACATTTTGAAGGACTTTTTGGGAAACTAGGGGAAGTAAATGGCCTGCTTGCGGCTTTGCCAGCCTGTAATACTGGAGACATCTTATTTTTTAGTTTGGATGTAATAAAACACGCTCTTAATCACTCTAAAAGATCTAAGGCCACTGGACCTGATGGGGTCCAGATCGACTTCTTCTTGGATAACCAGGACCTCTGGGCCCCATTACTCACAAATGTTTTTTAACACCATAGTCCGAACAGGTCTGTTGGCATCCTGGAAGAAGACGGTCATAATACCAATTTTTAAGAAAGGGGATAAGGCCTCCCCAAAAATGATAGTCCTATATCTCTATTAGATACCACAGAAAAATTAATGGGGCGGGTACTTCTGAACAGAATGGAGGAGTGGGCCCATGAAAAGAACATATTAATACCCAGCCAATACGGCTTTCGAAAAGGAAAGGGGACTATGGATCAGTGCCTTAACTTAAGCCTCACAACTGCGGAGTATACGGCGGCTAAGAACGGTCATTTATATATGGCATTTATGGATTTATCGGCTGCCTTTGACTGTGTGGCTCATTCTAAGTTATGAGAACTAATGGAGGTCATGGGAATGGAGAACCAGATAATTAACATTATTTGAGAGATGTACTCCGATGCCACAGCTCGTGTTTGTTATGGGAAAAAGGGAGAACATACAAGGTATTTTAGAATTACCCGTGGTGTGAGACAGGGGTGCGTACTGGCCCCATTTGTATTCGCTTTATATACCAATGCGGTGGAGTCGGCCTTGGTAAGCTCTACTCCAGATGTCCCCCTTATTAAACCTTCTCCTGTCCCGATACTCCTCTATGCAGACGATGCAGTGCTCTTGGCACAAACTGGTAATGCACTGCAGAGAGTCATAGAGGAGTATGTAAAATTTATGAATAATCTGGACATGTAGATAAACCAAACTAAGGGGTCGATTCCGATCTCGGCCGGTAGGGCACCGAATCGGATTCGGCTTAACCGGATCCGATTCGGAGCCCTATTTCCCGACCGATTCGTACGTGCATCCGGGCGAGCGAGTACGATGCGTGCGCTTGCAAAATCGCCGACCGACTCGTTCGCAAGACCCGACCGCTCCGACCGACTCGCACGGGGACGACGCGCACCGCGCAATGGAGACGTTCCCCGGCCGGGTAAGTACGATGCGCACCTCGACCGCTCCGTCCGACTCACGCAGTCCGGCTCCAAGGCGCTGTCGGAGCAGCACTTTGGGGGTCCGTGTCAAACCCCCCTGGAAGCGTAGGCGCGCGAGTCGCACACAGGGGGGACCCATGGGTCCCCCCTACAAGTGCATGTACGGCGCGACCCGCATCGACGCGAACACGCTGTAGGGGGCGCCCTTGTTCGCGTCGTGCCCATTGAGTCAATGGGAGCCCGTGTAGGCGTCGTACGACTGGCTCCCATTGACTTCAATGGGAGTCTGACTGAATCGAGTCCGATAGCATACGTGCGCATAGTACTCGTTCGGTCGGACTGCTAGAGTCCGATTCGGTCGGAAATCTCTCCGGGTCCGGCTCGGTCGGGGAGATTTCCGGCCTGAATCGGAATCGGCCCCTTAGTCTTTGTACTTGTGGCAGGTACGACTCCAACGAAACATCCCAGTTTGTCTATTGAAGGCTGAAATCTTGATATTGTGGACTCATTTAATTACCTTGGGATTATCTTCAGTAGGAAAAACACATGGATAGATATGGTGACTATTAGAGGAATCATAATGGAAAAAAGTATTGAAGGGCTTTTTAGATTTGTAAAGAAACTCAGTTCAAAGCCACTAAACGTAATAAAAAAGATCTATGAGGCAAAAACACTATCCACCGCCTCATATGCGGCAGCGGTCTGGGGTTTCTCAGATATTTCAAAACTGCAGAGTATAGAGGACAGCTTTTTGAAAAGATTGATTTGTGTTCCACAATCCTGTTCCTCTTACAACTCCCACTCTGAATTGAGTGTCCCTTACATAACAGATAAAATTCGTATTGCACCAATCCTTTTGTGGCACTCAGTCTGGAGGAAAGAAACCTTAAGTGTAACCAGACATATCTTGGCAGACTGTTTGAACTTAGATGGTGTACATAAAATAAAATGGCTGAAATATATTGAGATTAACCTACAGGCAATTAGATTACATAATTTATATGAGGACCCGAAGTTATGTTTGACAATATCTAAAAAAGAACTGAAGCGTCATTTACTAGATCATTTTGATAGAAAGAGATATGACCTCAACTGCAATTTGACTACAGTGAGACAATATCATTTAGCCCCTAGCATAAGTAATATTTCAACTTCATACCAGTCATTTGTCACGCATTCTCAGCACAGACACATATTACTGAGATTTCGATTAAAATATATCCCGCTTATGCTAGGTTATCCATCCAAAACTTATTCCATTGATGTCCTCCCTGTATGTCCAGGAGATAACGATTCTCCTCAGAACGATTTGCACATTGTTTTCTTCTGCAAGCTGTATATGAATAAAATAAATAGATATATCTTTCCGCTTATGCGTAAATTAAATTTTAGACAATGCCGCCCAGCACTTTATTATTTCCAGCTATTACCGGATTCCTTGGCATGTTTTTTTCTGGCCTGGTTTCTCTTAGCTGCTATAAAGACAAGAAGTCTAACTCCCTAGTTTGAATCTTAAAAGCAAGATAAGGGCCAATTTGATTCATTCTTGTTTTCATACTGATGAAATCTTTTTTATTGACCACGTTTTTACACTTTCCAATTCTATTTATTTTTCTAATTGTATTTTTTAACCTTGGAATTTTAATAGATGACTCTTCTTATTCTGTAATGCTTTTAATACTTTGGAATGTATGTTTGTAGAATATATTTTATGCCGTTATTGTATCAGCGAAATAAAGTTATTTCGGCTGACAGACTAGTAACTTCAGATTAAATCGCTTCATTTTTTTAATCAAAACATATCCCAAATGTGTTTTGATTCAAAATTACTATTTCATTCATGTTAAAAGTGAAAGATTTGCATGATGTCTTACTCCTTCACAAATGTGCATGTAAGCCAGTCTGTGTTTTGGAAATTAACTGTGATAGGTATACATTTTTTGGAAACACACAGACAGGAATGTGTACACATTGGTGCCAGAGTACCAGATACACAAAACCATTTTTCAATTTCCTTTGTAAAGTCCAGATGATAAATCAATGATGGAGAAAAATGGGATACTTAAAGGGACATGTGCAGATGGAATGTTCCATCACATATATGTTGGAGTATCCCTTCTGGAAAACTCCAAATTGAGCCCAAATGATGACTCATTAGGAAAATGTAGAAATGCATCAAGATACAATCTGTTATTTGTGAATTGTCTTTGAATCTTTGATGTTGTAAATATACTTGAATCAGTGAATGTAATATTTACTTTGATTTTGTAACAATTATTGCCTAAAGTGAAAGCCATCATATTTTGTAAAACAATTTCACAACAGTAAAACAAACTTGCATGCGATAATGTTAAGAACAAAAAATGTCCAAACCTTGATGAAGGTGAAATCTGATAAATTGGATAATGTGTAGAGAAAACGCAATGATCCATTCTATTTACACAGATACAATAAAACTATTGTATATGTCTTTACGGCATCTTCAGGAGCAGGCAAAGGGGACATTGGCCACATACTCAGGAAAGCAGCTGGTCACTGTGGTTCGGGTGCTGAGACCACAAACACTGAGGGACCCAGTGGCATGGAGGGTGAGGGAACTGCAACGGAGTCCACCAGCTCATCAACATCATCTTTGAATGGCCTCCACAAGCAAGCAGTTCCTAGTGGTGGCGGGCCCTACAGCAACTGTTCCACCTGCATCCTTGTCCGCCAACTTGAGGACCATCTCCACCATTCCTCTTCCTCCTCCTCAGTTGGCCAAACCCGCCCTCCTTAAAAGGGCGGGGGTCTCCTTCGCCACTGGCTGCGCTGAGTGAGGAGGCTATTGCCCTCCTACACCGGATCTCTGTAGGCCAGACTGCACTCCTGAATGCCATTGAGGGCCTTAGTTGCCATATGCAACAAATAGTAGCATACCTGGAAGGCATTCATAGTGCTATGTCTGGCCTGCAGAGATTATTTACAGGCCTAGCCTCCTCACTGACTGCAGTCTCCCAAGCAGCCCAACCTTATGCCCCAACTCAGGCCTCTTCCCCATCCCAATTCCCAGCTCCAAGTCCTGTCCCAAACACACACACACCTTTGCGTGCACCAACTACAACAGACACAATCAGCACACACACACATAAACACAAACACAGCAAGAAACACAAGCAAACACCCAAACAAAATACAGAGACCACACCCACCACAACAACCAAGACACCCACAACCACCACACCCACAACCACCACACCTATCACCACACCCACAGCCACTACACCCACCATCACACCCACAACCACCACCACACTCACCACCACATCCATCACCACCACCACACTGACCACCACACCCACAACCACCACCATGCCCACAACCACCACACCGACCACTACCACCACACCCACAACCACTACCAACACACCCACAAGCACCACCACGCCCACTACCACCACCGCACCCACAACCACCACACCAACCACCACAACCATAACTGTCACCACATCCACAAGCACACCCACAATCATCACACCCACCACCACACCAACAAGAACAACCACATCCACAAGCACCACAATCACACAAACCACTGCAACAGCACACTCATCCAAACACACACCTACATGCAAAACAACATCTACCAAACACAAACTCAGACATTCACCTGACCAACATACACCTGCCAAGAAACACACACCCAAATGTACAAAACATACAGTAGACCCACATGCAACTGCACAACAGACAATCACACATATTATCGACTCTTGCTCCGTCTACCTCCAAAACCTAATCCACTCCCACCCCTCCTACTCTTTATCCTCATTCTGCTTTTATTTCTGCTCTGACCTTCACCCCTTCCAAACACAAAACTGCCCCTCCCAACCACAAACTCACCCCTCGAAAACCCAAACCCACCCCTCCATAACCCAGCCCTCCCACCTCTACCAAACCCATCCCTCCCAAACCAAACCCTCCCAAGGAAGATCATTGAGGTGCCTGTTCTGTGCCCACTATATGCACCTTCCTGAGGAGGTTCCCCTTGGCAGTTTCCTAGGAGGCAAGTTTGGTGCTACAGCACAGCACAACAATGCTGCTAATTAACTTTTGTGATCCTCATGTCTATTATATCAAAAAGTTCCATCATGAGAGAAGCATCTCATTTGGTGAATAAACCAATATTTAATTTCACCTAGTTTGTCCTGACATTAATTTTCATTTGCAACTGTTCGATTCCTAGAAATATTTATTACTAAAATGTGGAGCACATATTTTTATTTACCATTATGTCAGGAAATAGAACTGATTTTTTTGATGTATACTTTGTTAAGTGCACACTGGTTAAAATTGTATGTGATGGTCATTTGAAATTAGGTGCAAGGATTCATCATGATAATGAACACTTGCACCAACAAATAGATGTTTTTTTAAAGTGTCAATTCAGGTGTGTTTATTTCAACTTGATAAGTGATAAGAATAAATACATATGTATTACACCTTAAAATAAATGTGACAATTGAAATTTGATAAAAACTGAAGTTTCACTAGACAAGGGGAAATGTTACATGGATTAATATGTTAACTGATTCAAGTTTGGAACTGACATTGATTTTACAGGTAATTAAAAAGTAAACATTACACCTTGTCTAGTGCAATTTCTACATTATGTTACATTTCACTTATCCCAATGATGTGTAATGCATATGTTTTTAATTTGCCAATTTACACAAATTCTTTAAACACATCTTTATAGTCACTTTTAATTTTTTTAGATTGATGTCTTTTTTTGTGTCAGTGTCATTTATTTTTAAGCCAGCTTGCACCAAATTTTGAGATACAATGTAATCATACAGGTGGATTTCTTTACATTTCTTAAATGTCAACATTACACACATATGCATTGCACATTGGTATGCTATTGTTTGTAAGAGAGATTTAAAAATGCATGAGTCCAGTTCAAATGTTACCAGACAAGTCAAAAGGTAACAGGTAACAGAGGAGCTTACCATCGATTCTGGCCACAACAGGGTTGGTTTGCTTCGTGGTCAAGCAGCAGCAGCAGAGGCAAGACTTGGAAGATTGGCTCCATGGCAGAAATGGAAGTGTGAAAGTGAGAAAAGGTGTGTTTCTGCCTTACATCCCTTCCAATCTGCCAACTCAGATGTGGAGGTTTCCCTGTCACAGTCACATCAACGGGAAGCCACATTGTGATTGGCTCAGTGGACAAAGTGGATGTACTCCCTCCAACAGCCGCTTTTGCCTATAGCGCCATCGACACGGGTGAACATACCTGGCAGATTTGGCGGCACACCGATGTTCTTTTAGCCAGCATCTAAATAGAGCAGGCGGATCGCCTAGTAGGCAGATGGGGAATCCGATGGAAAAGCGACGACAGAACCATTACTGCCAAGACTTAAAACAGGCCCTTAGTCTCTGAAATCGACGTCTCAATCTTCCAGTAGGGCAAGGTTGCAGACTGTCCGAATAGGGCCTCAAAAAGCCGAATAGCAATTGGAAAGAGTCCTGCTGAAGCCATTGGTTTTAGCAGGAAAGCTCAGCCCAGGAAAAGTTCAAACTTTACACCCAGGGATGTCTGCTCTTTGGCCAGATGCTTTTTGCACCTCACTGGGTCAAGATTTCTATGTTCGGACTTAGAGCCTCATGCACAAAGGGTTTTACTGTTGGTAAACTCCCAGATTCATTATATCAGAGGGAATGTAAATACTAAAACTCTTTTTCAAATGTACAAAGCCCATTTAATGATTTGGAAAAGGTCTTTCAAATCATTAAATGGGTTTAAAAAAACATACAGAATCGATATTTGGAAGGGTCGTGTTTAGGGTGTCCCTTCCAAATACTGATTCCTTTTGATTGTGTGAATGAACTCTGGTATAAAAAAAATTATATTTTGCCTACACCTCAAAGTAGGGAGTAATCCATTCACAAATAGGAAGGGGTCTCTCATTGGACCCCTTCCCATTTGTCAATGGTCAAAAACATTTTTTCAAATGTAGGCAGCGGACCATGGGACCACTGCTTGCTTATAAAAATGTTTGTATAAGTGTTCATTTTTTTTAAGGGAAACGGACGCATTTCTAAAACATGATTGCTTTAATGAAAAGCAAACTCAGACATGGTGGTCTGCTGACCCCAGACAATCATAGTGGGTCACAATTTGTTACCTACCTCATGCATATTAAAGAGGTAGGTCAGATTGCGGACCACAATGAATAGTGATTTTGTGAATCAACCTATTAATACAGGTTGGTTTGCAAAATCAGAATTGATTTGATTTGATTCTTGGAACATGAGACCCTTAGTCTCTTTTTAGGTGCCCAGAATTCTCTAGCCAGGCAAGCCTGCAGATTGTATCCATGATGAGTTCCCCAAGGCCAGATACCTTCTCACCAAAGGCCTGTGGAAATGGATTTGCTCCTGCAGAAAAAGTCCAAGCAGGAGGAACCAGTCTCTTAAGCCTTGCAGAGTTGTGACTTGGCTGGATCAGCTCTAGTGATTGATCCCGGTCTCTGTGTTTCTGGGTTCCCCTGGAAGTTTGCGCTGGTCGGAGGTGGACTCCTTGGGTACGGCAGCATAAAAGCTGCTCCCAGGAGTCACTTTTCACCTGCAATTGTATTTTCCACATGGAAACTGGTTTTGTTTTTCCCTAACACCACATTCCTGCTGCTTCCCTGGGGCTGTAGTGGTGAATCCACAGCATTTGGCAGCTTCTGCATCACCTGATTGCTGGCCTTTGGGCGCTTTTCCAATTGTGGCTACCTCCTCCTTTGGAACCTTGAAAGACATAAGGGGTATAGGAGGATTACCAACAGCTGAGTGTTCTTCTATGTTGGTATTGTGAATGTTACTACATATTGTTGGATATCTCTACTCACCATCCAATACTGTGACTTTGTGATTTGTACTCCTGGTGAATATTTTCGCTGAAAAGAAAGGAAAAGACTGTTATAATATGTTCTTCCCATACCATACAACAATTGAAAAGTAAAGACTGTTATATTTTTATACAATTTCATTGCAAATCTTGGGACGTTACTATTTTATGGATATATATTTGACCTTTTGTTACATGTTGAATGGAATTCTGTAATTACTCTCCATGTGTGGGTAATTTTTTACCCTTACCTACTGTTTATGAGGTAATTATATGTACTACCTTAATGTCTTAATAGTACTTGGTTATTACGCGCTTTTAACCTACTTTGTGTATTCACTGCCCTTATGAGTACACTGCATACACAAGGTTCCAGCTGATAGATACTAGTGGGAAAGTGGGAGGTATTAGGTAAGAAAGTTTACTTATTGTTCCAATCTATGTATATATGATTCTATGCCTTATCAGGACGAGTACTACAACACATACTCTATGTTTATTAGGTACACCGCGAACATGGAAGGTATCAGCAGCAAGGAGGATTAAGGTAGTCGTCTTCAGGGATCCCAAGGTAGCCATTTTTTTTTATTCACTCCCCCTTTCCCCGGGGTACTGTTCTCACCTGGAGCTTACTTTACTTTTCAGGTGTTTACAGGATCCGTTGGCTTAGGGAATCAACTTCTGGCGCACAGCCATATTAGTCTTGTCTGTAACCAAAACGTTACAGTAGTCCGTAGTATTCCAACCATCAATCCCACTCTGTCCCATGTTTATAAGAGCACCCTCTGGCTAAGTAGATCAGTTTCTCTATTTTAGCCTTGAACCACATTGATAGTTTTGGTGCTTGTCGAGATCTTCAGCAATGAGCAATATCCTTTTTAGCTAGAACTGTGGCTAGTCCCACCAAAGTTTGTTCAGCTCTTGTCATCCAGAATACCGAAGAGCGCTACTTTAGGAGCTAGTGTTATGAGATTTGATAGGATTTTCGTAAGCACTTTCTCAAAGGTAGTCCAATACTCAGACTTTTTGGGGCATGTCCATACATATGGAAGAAGACCACAACTTGGTGAGGAAATCTAAAATAGTTTGGAATTTGATGCCTTGTGGGTGAGCCAAAATTAACAGGGGGTAAGGTATGTGACATGTAGAAATTTCAACTGCATTAGTCAGAGGCAGAAAAAAATGGCAATAGTGTGGGGCACCATACGGGCACCCCTCAAGTCATCATCATCATCTAATGGACCCACCCAGTTTTCCTATTTCTGCCAGAGACCGGGGAATTTGTCCAGAATGTTAATTACTAGGTATCAGTAAAGTTGGGAAATCCCTCCAATCCCAACTGTTCCTATTAGAAGTTTTGCTTTCAGGGCATTATATTCCAGGGGTTTAATGCTACTTGGTGACTCGCTAGTGTATGATGTAATTGCAAGTATTTATGGAATTGGGTTTTAGAAAGTGCAAAGTGGGATTGTGGGTCGTGGAATGATTTCTTGCAAGAGCCCTGCTAGTCATCTCCAGGTTGGTAATGCTGAGCCTGCCCCATTGTTTAAATTAGGTCCAGATGGAAAATATTGTTCCGCTTGCAGAATTGGCACAATTTGGGTGACTCTGCATTACTCTTGTAACGTGGAGTTCTGGCCAAATTCCGCCAATTGTCGCATGGAAAAAATGTTTCTGCCACAAGGTTCCAGAAATGTGAGCTGACGAGCATGAGTGAGATTTGGCATCTCCTAGTGCGAATTTCGGTCGCTAGGAGGACTTTCAGCAAGATTTATTTTCTAATGTGAGAGGTTACGAGAGGTTGTTGGAGTGGTCGCGGTCAGAGTGCTGCTTCTCACGTAGATTTTCCACTCGAGCTGCAGCAAAATCAACTTGAATGGACGTGTGCTATTGTGCACTGCGTGGTACTGTTCGCACAAATTTTTCAGTGTGGAAAGCGCTACTAGCGCTAATCGCAGAGGGAACAGAACAGTGCATATTTCCACCCATTGGCGTAACTCCACAGAATCTCACAGAGTTTTTATGTAACTCCAAGAAGTGAAATTCTGCAAGTTGTGGCCATCTCTACTTTACATCCCTTTAGTTGTGCTCGGTGTTGTAGCCATGTTCCCGCCCACAATGGAGTTTGCAATGTAATTTTCCTATCCCAGCAAATCACATGCAGTGCTAAATGCCAAACAAGGAACACTACCCTAGTGGGTTATGGGAGTTGTTGAGGAATGGGCCTTCCATAGAGCAGGCTCATCACGTGGTCTATGCCCAGCAGGGACAGTTACGCATGATAGGCCAGGTGATTATACCCCTCCACATAACCAGTCATTTATTAGAATCAGCTGGGATGCCCAGTAGTAGAGGCATAAATCCGCCATGCCTAAGCCTTTGTTATATATTGAGTGGCAACATTTTTCAAGGGCTAGGAGCGGCTCAGAGCACTTAGATCGCAAACTCATTTAAATGGGACTGCCAATGGGAACATTTTTAGGATGTATATAAAGCAGGGTAGGATCATCACTTTGACTAGGGCTATTCTACCTAGGTCATGAAGCGGCAGTTGTGCCTTAGCTGGAGATCACGTCTCGACCCTGTCATAAGTAGAGCGATATTAAGGCTCCAGGTTAGGCCAGGTTCCGTTGAGACATTAAGTCCCATATATTGAAAGCTGAGTCGTCCTATTGAGATAGACTTATTCCAGGAAGTGGTGTCAGTGTCGCCCTTAAGGGGGATTAGTGAGGATTTGGATGTTCAGCTTTTAAAAACTATGCACCCTAACTTGCAGCTACAAGGCCTACATCGGAGTAACCTATTTATATTTAAATAAGGTTTTTCCGCTGTCATAGGAGTTATTTTGACATGTCAGGCTGCAGGGATAAGCAATCTTTTTGCAGCATTTAGGCTACAATGGTACAGTAAGTGCTGCCGTCCACATCTGGCAGTTATATTTTCATGCTTTAGGTGTACTTACTACACCATATACAATGGGCTTACAAAAAAGTTAAATATGCCAATCAGGGATTATCCAAATTTTACATGTTTTATGCTGTCACAGCATATACACAGTGCAGTGGACGGCCTCGCCCAGGTGTGCAGAGCCTAAAAACTAGCAAAAAATTCATACAAAAATGAGGGTGCCGTGCAAAAAGGAGAATTTTCTTACACAAACCATGACATTTCCTGCCCAAGTTCTTCATTGAAGTAACACAGTCTTTAATGTATTGCTGAACTGTGACAGATGCAGCAGAAGGAGACTCAGCAGTGTGTGTTGAAATATAGTGCGAGATGTCTTCTGTGAGTGATTGAGGAATACATTTGTGCCATTAAACTCATACTTGGGACTGCTGTGCTGCTTTTGACACGCAGCACTGCACCCGAAATTGGGCCCCCACAGTTTGTAAGGGATGAAATGGTAGTCGAAGAAATATTCCTCAGTGCTAGCTCTGATACCTCTTAGTATGAAATTGTCCATACTTTTTATATTGCTTCCACTCGTCACCTTGAAAGCAAGAAGAAATGAATGGATTATAGGGCACAGTGCCCGGTATTCAACTTAAGTTCAATTTTTCCTGGATGGCATGGGACCTCCAAGCGGTAGGGTGGCACCTTTGTCTGTTGAGTGGCAGGAGTAAGCACTTCCGGGCCACAGAGCTACTTGAATGTCATGTCCCTAGAGTATGTAAAAGTGTTTATGCAGTGGTGCAGTCTCAGGACTAGAAAGTAATGAGGCAAACTTTTATTTTTTTAATTTTATTTTACATAATAGTGTTTTATTTCAAGTCTATTATTTTCTTTTGATCTGTTCTCACTATGTGGTGCAGTCTAAACCAAGAGGCCAACTGAACTATTTACATGCCTGCCATGTTTTATGAGAACAATAATGTCACATTTCAAACGGAAAACTTCACCGAAACGAGAGGGATGGACTCCCGCGTACAGTGGCAAAGAAATAAAAGCATAAAATAACACTTGTTGACGCGCATATTACAATAGAGAGCATTCTCTCACATAAATTTCTAATGTGTAGTTTATATTTCTTTTAACACTTTTTGTTAATATTTTTGTTCATCGACAGCATGGTTGTGCCACCGATTTTTTTTCAAAATCCTTAAAATGTGTTTCAAAAGAATAATAAAAATTAGGGGTGTGTGCTTCTAACTGAACTTGTCATTTCCGTTTCCGCATATGACCAAAAAAACAAAAATAATTCCATATATGGTTGTTTCTATTGCAAATGTTCTCTAAATCCAACTGAAATGATAGAAGGCTGTTGACACTACCGTCGGTAAATGTCAGTTAAATGTGATTTGAAGGCAATCATTTACATGAGCTAATGATATATATTATGCAATTAGCATTGGTTTTACCATTGCCTTGTATCCTATTAGAAAAGGTTAAGTAACCAAAGGGTTACAGGTGAAAGTGCATGTAAGAATCACAGTAAAAAGTCAGAGGCATGAGTCTTTGTGCTTGCAATCATGTCTTCCATGTTTATTTTAGATCACTGTTATTACCAGTTCCTATATCAGGAAACATACAATTTAAAGAATACTTAGTGGTTCCATAATTGTTCTTTCACTATCTTGTCTGGATTGCCAGCCACTTAATGTTAAATATTATAATTAAAAAGAGAAGTCAGCTTTAACACTGTTTTTTAGTTACTAACCTAACTCTATCTGCGAAATGTTTAAACGGGATCTGCACCATTATTACAGCCCGTTTCTAAAATTAAGCTAAATTTCTAAAACCATAAGAACTTTTCTTGTTCTCCAGGTTTTTGAGACTGTTTCAATCTATCAATCAATCAGGGTTTGTAAAGCGTGGCTACTCACCCGTGAGTGTCTCAAGGCACTGTGGGGGGCACAGCGGATCAGACTAAGTGCTGAGTTCATCCGAAGAGAAAGGTCTTGAGGTCCTGCCTGAATTGCGTCAGCGAGGGTGATTTCCTGAGGCAGATGGGCAGGGTGTTCCCTGTCTTGGAGGCGAGGTAGGAGAAGGACATTCCTTTGGTTCTGGTCTTGCAGATTCGTGGGACGGTAGCCAGGGAAAGCTGGGCGGAACGGAGGTGTCTGTTGGGTACGTGGAATGTGAGGCAGTGATTCAGGTATGCGGGTTCGGCATTGTGAAAGGTCTTGTATGTGTGGATGAGGAGTTTGAAGGTTACTCTTCTGTCGACCGGGAGCCAGTGGAGGTCGCGGAGGTGTTGAGTGATGTGGCGGCGACGGGGGATGTTGGGTATTAGTCTTGCTGCAGCGTTCTGGACATTCTGGTGTCTTCAGAGGAGTTTCTGGGTGACGCCGGTGTAGAGTGCGTTGCCGTAGTAGCGTCTGTTGCTGATGAGGGCATGGGTGACTGTCTTCCTGGATTCAGTGGGGATCCATCTGAAGGTCTTTCGAAGCAGGCGGAGGGTGTTGAAGCAGGCCAAGGAGACGGTGTTTATCTGGCGGTCCATTGTGAGCGAGGAGTCCAATACGATGCCGAGGTTTCATGCTTGGTTCATGGGTGTAGGGTGACTTCCTAGAGCAGAGTGCCACCAGGAGTTGTTTCAAGTGGAGGGGGAGGCTCCCAGGATGAGGACTTCTTTCTTGTCCGAGTTGAGCTTCACTGCATTTCATTAGCTATAGTACAGGGCTGAAGACATTGAACAAGCATGTACATAGCTGGCGTTCAACCCCAAGCACAGCCTGCATTGCCAAAAACAGCTCAATATTCCCAATGAGGGCCTGTGAAATGCATTTAATTCAATCAATTTATCTTGTTGTCCTTTGGTACAGCGCCACTTTCCTCCTTGCTTCAGTTGTCATCTTATACAGGATGCAATAGCATGCAGAGGTCAAAGGATGCATGAATATATTATTGCTACTGGACCTGATTTGCAAAAAAGTGTGAATCTATGAATCATAGATTTACGTCTATTATTAATACTGATTTGACACTTGCAGTAATTGACAAAAGCATATAGCAGTGAGGGCCGGACTGGGGAAGCAAAAGCAGCCCTGGTAGAAATGCTCAAACCAGCCCTGCTCCATTTCTCTCCTTGCAATCCCCCTCTTTCCGTTCATGCAATCTCTCTCTTTCTATTCATCCATTCTCTCGCTCTCTCTCCTCTCTCTCTTCTCCCTCTCTGATCACTTTCTCTCAACCTTCTTCCTCCCTCTCTCTCTTTTTCTCTTGAAGCCTTCCCATGCCTGCTGCAATTAACCTCAAGGAGCTAGGAAAAAGGACAGAGGCACCAGCAGAGGCCCACTGCCCATAAAAACCGACCTCCAGGGTCTTCAGCCCACCGGGGAAATGCTCGGTGGAAAGAAACACTGGAATCCAAACAAGGGTTCAAGTATAACACTCAAATAATTAAACCACCCAAAAAGGAGACATATAAGAAAAAAAGGGGAAGAGAGAGAAGAAAAGACAGCCCAATATTATTTGGGCACAGGATACCCATATATACAATATTTCAATGAAGTAGAAGATTTTAGTTTATTATTATTAACAAAATTAGAAAAACAATCATAAGACAATAATGGCGCTCATAGGTTTACACAAACAGTACAAAAAATTCAGTGTATAATCAAACAAAGTGGCTGAGGGACAATATACAAGGAGGGGGTTCAGAAAAAACAGAAACAGCACACAGCAAAAAAATGTGTCCTCTTCATTTAGGGCCACATTAAAGCGTCAACGGCGTTTCAACAAAAAGTGAACTTAGACGGTCATCGTCAGGACAAGACAAATAGCTTAGGAGCGTCCAAGCAATTTTCAATAAAACATTAAATGATTTATCCAGGAACTACTACAGATGAGAAATCACATGAAGAGCCAAAACTCTGTACGGATACAAATTGAACCGTTCCGTATTAAAAAGCCTCATTGAATTATGACAATTCACGGGGCCAAAGAAGATAAAGTAGTTCAGAGGACTTCAAAAGGTATTGAAGGAGACAGAACTAAATAAGTTGTTCTCCACAGGTCCAAAATAGTAGATGTAATGAGTGAAGAATTAAAGGCGATCACAGGCGATGGGCTCACCTAATTGCCCCTCTTGGCTTCGCCCGGTCCCACCAGCATAACAGTCAAGAACTCGTCCGGAAAACAGATGGAGAAAAAAAGGTGGAAAGAAACAGCACGTCCGGCCCCTGATAGCAGTTGGCTTGGAAATCTGTGAACACCACAAATGTCCAGGGGTACTGGGAGTACACTGTTCCCATGAGGAAAAGATGTTTCTGGAAGAAACGACAGCTGAGGACCACTATACCCAGCAGAGGAGTGGGGAGCGGAGGGGAGGGGAGAGACACCAAATTGCCCACCAGATTAAGAGATCACACTTGCTTGCCAGGGATTATTTTATTGCAATGCCCCTGCCACTGAATTTTGGCAAAATATGCATGTCGTGTCATGGCAGCCAGCTCGGCATGTTTTTCATTCTGCAGAAAGAAGCTTGCAAACAGGGATTTCTATCTGCAAAACAAAATGAGTAAGTGAGTTTTATAACTGTGTGACAGGGATAGTCATCATTTTTTCCACGCCTGCAAGGTGGATCCGGGCTCAATATTTTAGGGGCATTCTTTGGCACACAAAACGTTTAAAGAAAAGTGAAATAATACTTGCCTGCCCCTGGAGCTGGCAACCCATGATACGCCACTGAGCCCGGTGGCCATGATGTGAGAGAGCCCCAAGAGCAGCTTTACAAATACTGAGCCGGATAAGACTCTGTTGCTGGAATGCTAGCGGTCATCCCACCTATAAGTGAGACGGGGGACTGCAAGTTTGACTGGGTTGGCGAACAGCAGCTTTGACGGCAGTTCCTCCATTGCGCCAAATTGTAAATGACCCTTAGACAGATTTGGCCTGTGCGAAATACATGTAACAAGGAACATTGGGGGATATGTACAATGAAGTGGCGGAGCGTGTCGTTAGCCTCCTTGGCTTAACGACACGCTCCACCACTTCGGAAACGCAAGGCTGCATCATATTTACAAGCATGTGGTGCAGCCTTGCGTTTTCCCCTGTGATGGCGCTAAGTTTAGCAACTTAGCGCCAACGCAGGCATCCTTGCACCAGAGTGCACAAGGCAGCACACATGGAAAAAGCAAAAACGAGGAGAAATAATGCATTTCTCCTCATTTCGCTAACTTAAGACCAGGGTTTTCCTGGTCTTAATTTTGGCGCTGCCTCCTATGTACGCCACCCTTGTACATAGGGGGCAGCGTCAACTACAATGGGTGTTGAGGTGGAACGCCCACCACAACACTCACTGCATGCCCCTTTCACGCTAACCATAGCGTGAAAGGGTATCTTATGTACAAGGGCTTAACGCTGCCTTGTACATAAGGCAAGGCCCCTATCGCCATGGGAACGTCACGAAAAGTGACGTTCCCGTGGCGATAGGGGCTTGTACATATGCCCCATTGACTTGATTGACCATAAAGTTTGTTGTGCAAAATTGCTGTTCAAAGATTACATGAAAAGTCTGTTTTTTTTATTTTTTAAATGAATATTAAAAAAAAATTGCCACAAGTGAATTCTCCGTTTCTGCCTCTGAGCTCTCCTTCAATTGAATGACAGAAGTCATGCCATGCATGCGCCCTATGGAATTGTGCTCTGAACGTCAAAGGTAAAGGTTTCCATATCATACAATTCACTGGAGTGCCAGCATTGATTGACAGGCTCTCTCTGATGTGGGATTGGTATAGTTGTCTGCATGCGGTGTGGCTGCCACACATGATCATGCCCTGCAGGCACAAGTAATTTTTTGGCACAGAGAACAAACTCAAACCAGATTATTGCAAGATTTCATTACCTTGAAACCAGCAAGTGCAGAAATATGAATGGTAAGCAATCTGCTGGATTCATTCATAGGCATTGTATTTCAATTTGGACAAATGTGGCTCCATGTCTGTTTCCATTCTGGCTCCCTGGTCTGTACGTTACAAAAAGCACAGGGACGGATTTAAAGAGCTTTTAGGGAAAAATGTGACAGGCACAAAAAGTACTGGTATTAAAATTCCCATGTTTGGAACACTCAACGTAGACTTGTATCTACATCAGCCATAAAATGCATATGGTATAAATGCCATGATAAAGAACTTTCCAGCTGGAGATAGTAAGCTTCCTCTGACAGGGCCCCACAATCCACCAGAATGCTGTCATCTAATAGTCAGGGGTGAAGGAAATTACTTCTTTAATTGAATGATAGAAGCAGTGGCGTAATGAAACTTGAGGGGGGCTCCCCTGCAAAGTACATGGAGGGGGCCCCGGTGCTCCCGACCTAGTCAGGAGCTCTCAAGCCAGGGGCCCACCACCAGTGGACAGTGCCGGA
The DNA here is from genome assembly GCA_963921515.1 of Calotriton arnoldi. Lineage (NCBI taxonomy): Eukaryota > Metazoa > Chordata > Amphibia > Caudata > Salamandridae > Calotriton > Calotriton arnoldi. The sequence goes on along the minus strand of CAWUFW010009002.1, from coordinate 627,888 downwards.
GAGGGCCCCCTGGAGCTCGTGGCCGCCCCGCACCACGGGGCTGCGGGGGCTATTGTTACACCACTGGATAGAAGCCACTCCTCAGTCTCTGCCAGCAGCCAACAAACTTTGCACCATATTGGAACAATGGTGTCTTTCTTTGATACTCAGAGACTTAGGTTCAACCGCTCAAGCAAAAGTGATTTGCCTAGTACAAAGTCGAAGAAGAGGGATAATTTGTGAAGCATTCTATTGTAAAAAGCAACTGGCTGAGACTGCGGTAATCTAAGACAAGAAAGGCAATGAACGATCAAAGTTGCAACCCAGTTTTGTACACAGTCTGACAGAATAGGAGCACAGCAAAGCCCTACAGACAACCAGAGGAAGGCCCTGATGAAATGAGCCAGCCCACAATTATAATTTCCATCTTTCCATAATTAAGGATAAGGGAGTTTACTTTAACCTCTGTAGTAACTTTGGTGAGACAAGAAGGAAGCTAGATCAAGCCAAATGCAGTAGTTATCATGACTGATTATAATCCTGGAATTATCAGTATAAGGCTAGGTCTTATGAGCTGATAAGGGATGTGAGGGTTCCAATGTATATGGTAAAAAGTGTATGGTTGAGGCGGAGTCCTGAGAAACTCCACGGAGGAGGATCTCAGAAGGGGAAATAAGTGAAGGAAGATGGACAGCATGAGATCTGTCAGATAAGAACATTTTGAACAATACAGGAGGGTCCAAGATGGCGGATGGGATGGCCACTTGATAGCGATCTCTGATCTGCTGCTGCAGTATCTGGACCCATCTCCTCGCATGTTTGCCATCTGAAGTGTTGGGGGCTGATATTAGACCCCGAGAGACAGGTCCCCCCTGCCTGGCACTATCTGGCTTGTCAACAGCTGCGGATGGGACCCGACAGCATGATGACACGAAAGCTGTGGACAGCGACCAATGTAGTCATCTCCCGTTCTTTTGCAGTCAAGGAGGTGGCCCTCTCGGCACCTGCTGGGAGTCTGCACAATGGGAATGACACACACACGAAGCGAGCATAGCCCCCGAGAGCCCCCAAGTCAAGGCAACAGGTATGCTGCATGTGGGGTCCTACGCTGAGATTTGGCTTACACGAGACCTTGCATTGGGAACTATGTGTCCCCGGAGAAGCCGGGGCGGGTCTCATCTAGAGGTGGCGTAGAGAGCGCAACCCATGAGAGTCCCCGAGCCGAGACAGCAGGCATATCCTGTGTGGTGACCTCTTTGGAGCTTCCCCTCCAACTTGGCCATCCACCGGTGTACATTGGGCCCGGGAGAGACACGGGTGAGCCGTCCTGAGAGGCGCCGTATTGCAGTGGGGCAAGCGCATCCCATATGCCCTTGAAGACTGCAGCGAGACCCCCATGTTGCTGGAGGCAGGGCATCAAACTAAGCAGTAAATAGGACCCATGAGCTGCCGATCCCGTATGTATCATCATCTGCTGCCTGAGGTGCCAATCATCTTTAACACTGCTGCCCACCCCTGAATGGCCGGTCCCAGGTTCACAATCACCACTCGGCACTACAGTCAGGAGCTGGTCATCGCCATGTTCACGGAGGAAAGGCGAGTACCCTATACATATACCTGGTGACTCCCAGCGTGGAGAAGGATGCGCCACGAACCACAACAAGCCAGTGGTGCTAGCTGATGCACAGTTGACTCCTGGAGACTAGTATGCCTGGAGGTCCCAATTGCCCTCACAAGCAATAGAACAGATACACTATTACACTGCTGGCCTCAGGGGACATGGGCACAGACGAATATTGCCAGGACCCTGGGAGTTGATTCTTATGCCTAGTGAGGGGCCATGCACTGGCCTTGACTGCGGACGGTGACAGCGGGGTGGGCCAGCCCAAGTTTTTCCAACCTGAGGTATGCTACCAACGGTCCACACTGGGGCTGAGCAGTCCATGTCACATCGGATCATCAGTATGGCTAAAGTGAAGACCAGCAAAGGCGGGGAGGGCATACAGATGATGCTGAAACGTATAGAGGAGAATGCCCTTCCTCCTCAGTAGGCTTCCATGGAGCGTCTTTTGCAAGACCATACAGAGGAATTTACAGAACTTCTGACCACTGTCAATAGTCTTAAGGCCTCATTGGAGCCAAAGTTGGCTGCCCTGATGATTGATGTTGGGTTCCTTCATGAAGACCACAAGAAACTGAAGGACAGGATGCCAGATGTAGAAACAGACCTGGGAGTGGCGCGCCCTTCGGTGGCAGAGCATAGCCAACAGATCGAGTCACTTAAGAAAGAGGTGACATTGCTACGTGCCAGTGTGGACGATACTGAGGGCTGCTCCAGAAGGCACAATATCAGGGTAGTGGGCCTGCCCAAAGGCACAGAGGGGCCAAGCATGGACTTATACCTTAAGACCTGGCTTACCTGAGCAAGTATTGGGGGGTAAGACATCCACATTCTTTTCAGTGGAGAGAGCGCACAGAGTGCCGGACCACCCTTCTGCACCGGGGGCCCCAACATGACCAGCAGTTGCCAGACTGTTTAATTTTCAGGATAGAGACAATATTCTACAAATTGCTAGAGGCAAGGGCCCATGGACTGTCCAGAACAGTACTGTCACAATATTCCCAGACTACACGTTGTGTGTCTGCAAATAGAGAGAGTCATACCAGGATGTGAAGCGCGCCTCCACGCCCTGGTGTTCAAATACGCTTTATTATACCCAGCAAAACTTATGGTCATTTCTGATGAGCAGACTCTCTTCTTCTTATCCCCAAATGAGGTGTAAGGAAGGCTAGAGACACGGGGAGACTTCCAGCATATGTCCCGACCGGACCGGGATACAGAGTGGAAGACACAGCGGTCCCGGCGGTGCTCTGCCAGGAACATTCAAGGCAAACCGACCAAGGATCAGGCAGCAATGGAGAGAGCAGATGTGTTCGCTGCTGTGGAGCACTCAACTATGCTCTGCTCCAAAGAAGCCCGGAATCTGATGGAGACTCGACGAGTGTATGGATGCGTTGCAGGTGGTGGGGATACAGTAGGAACTCTGTGGTAGCACTCAGGTCACACGAATGACTGCTGATCTGCTGATGTCTTCCTGAATGACCTGATATACTTTTATTAAGGGCATTGTTGAGTGGTGTGTTCTTTGTAGTGGTGCAGGACGGGGAGCCTCCTATTGCCTGTGATGTGGTGCAAGGGGGGAGTTACTGCAATTCTGCCAGTGAGGACTTGGACGGCAAAGTGTGATGCTGGCTCATCTGAATTACTCCTGAACCATGGGAAGACGATGTACTGGTTGCCGAATCATTACAAGCACTGATTGGCTGTAACTGGTTGATGGTGCGGCCAGGGTTGGGGGTTTGTTGAGGACTGTTTATGTTGTTGTTGTTGTATTTGGATTTCCCCTATTGCTCTGACTGCTCCCCCCCACACCACTCTCCCACTCTGCACCCAGGATGAGAGGATACATGACACACACCGCCCATTTGGCAACACGTGAATAATGCATTGTGACAGGGAACTTGAGGGGGATGGGAACCTACAGTAAGTAGCACATTCATACCTCAGGTGGCATCAGGTTGTGTTTTCCTGCTTGCAGGAGACTCACCTGATGGGGGTAGCTCACTAGGTTGCACAAGCACAGGCGAGGTATGCTCTATGACATTACTTACTCTGCCTACACTAGGCGTGTCCTGTTGTGGGTTGCTCCCGGGGTCCAATCTGCGGTGGACCATACCCTGATAGATCTGGAGGGGCATTACTTCAAAGCGGAGGCCAATCTGGATGGCGAACCGCTGGTGGTATTGTACACCCCAAACGTGGGACAGCCCTTCTTCCTTACCTCCTTAACACTGGCCCCTCTTAGGTTGGCATTGTCCTTGGCCTTCTGGTGTGGTGACTTCAAAAGGTGATCCGCATCCCCTGCACAGGGTGCTCAGTCTCACGCCACCACTAGGCAGCTGCGGCTATGGGCACACAATACACAGGTGGTAGACATTTGGCGCACCTTACATGCACACTTGAATGAGTATTCCCATTACTTAGGACTGCATGCCCTCCACAGACGGATTGATCTGATCTACGGCAGCGAGGCTTTGGTGGGCAAATGTAGTTAGAACAGCCATGCTCCACTATCGGTGCCATTAGGTCAAGGGCTGGCACCATAATGAACTGAGGAATTAGAGGCCTATTACAGGGAGCTGTATCGGGCCCCAGGGGGAGTGTAGCAGGACGAGATTGTGACCTATTTGGGGGCCATAGAGACACCTCGCCTGGATCCATTGTGTAGACTAGAGCTAGACACCCCTTTGACACTTGGGGAGATTAAACTGGTCATCAAGCACCTGACTAGAAGTAAGACACTGGGCACCAATTGGCTGCCAATTAAGTTCTACACCACATACCATGCACAGCTGGCTCCTACAGATGTATGAACAGGCCAGGGACCATGGCAGGCTTTCTGATACCATGAGGGAGGCTTTGATTGCAGTGCAACCAAAACCTGCATGGGATCCACTTGAGGTGGCCTCTTACAGCCCCCTCTGTTTACTCAACCTTGACTACAAGGCACTAGATAAGGTAATGGCAAATAGGCTGACTCCCCTTGTTCCAAATGTAGTACACCCAGACCAGAACAGTTTTATCCTGAGTAGAAACATGTTTTTGAACATCCGTATTCTGTTTTGTGTCATGGACTGGGCACGCCGCACCGACACACACTGCTGGGTGGCGTCATTAGTCATAGAGAAGGTATTTGATATGCTGGGGTTGGCCCATCTTCAGCTCAACTGAGGATGGGACTGGAGTTTTACAGATGCATAGTGGTCCTCTATGAGTCCACGTGGGCCAGGGTGCATACAGGGAAGATCATCTCTGGCAGTTCTGACATCGGGTGAGGCACCAGGCAGGGGTGTCCCCTGTCCCCCTTGTTGTTTGCCCTGGCCATGGAGCCATTGGCCTGTCTGCTACATGCTTGGGCCCATCAGTGGGGTGTATAGGTTGAGGGTCATCCTCACGTGGTGTCCATGTACGCTGACGACACCTTGATATATTTGAAGGTGAATCCCTCTGTTCTTCCAGACGTTATGGAAGTTTTTAATGACTTTGGGCGTATTTCAGAGATTTGCATCAATTGGGGAAAGTCGTGTCTGTTCAACTCTTGTAGATACCCGAGTTCATGCGCCAGATGGGCGGGATTGGTCCCTTGCGCTGGCAATATGATAACATTAAGTACCTAGGGTACACATCTACCATTCGGAACACCACCTTGTGGAGGGTAATTTGGGTAAAGCACTTACATCGATACGCCAGACGTTGCCTTTTTGGACATAGTTATCTTGTCACCCATGGATAGAGTGCCAATAGCAAAAATATTGGTTCTCCTGAGGGTCCTTTACTTCTTTTGGCGCACTGCCAGTAGTACTGACTCCTTGATCTGGGGACACAAGTGGCATAGGTTTGCGATCACTACACTGTATCCTGTCTTGGAGGATGGGGGCTTAGGAGCATCTGATTGTGAGCTTTATAACGCTGCCGCACAGCTCCGATGGCCATTGCACTGGTTGGGGGATGCCTCGTGCCGTGAACGGGACATACTTGGCTTTGATTTTCAGGGTAAACCCCTACTGGAATGGTTTCTAAAATACTCCCCTTTCTGTACTATCCCGAATGTGCTCTTGAAAGTGGTGGTCTGGTGCTGGAGGAAGTACATTTAGAGGCAAGAGGGGGGGTGCCCTATGCAAGAGCCTGCTGCTGTGCCCCCCACATTGTAGGGGTTTGTCACTGATAAATAAGGTAGGATATTGGACCTGAGCAGGCTACATGAAGTAGAGTGATGTGGTGACGGAGGAGAGGCTGTGCACGCTCGAGGATCTGGTTGCTATTGGTAACCTAGACCCTGGATAACTCCTGCTGTACTCTGCCCTGAACAGGGCAGTGAGTGTGATGTGGGGCTCCACTGGCGCCTTGCCTCCAGTGGCAAGACTATTGGAAAGGATGGTGGCATCAGCTGGCGGGAAGTGCCTGGTCTTTATGGCGCTTTACTTAGAGATCACATTAACGCGGGCACCCAGGCACTGAAGGGGTGGTGGGAGGAACAATTGGCGATGGAATTCTTGGAACAGACTGGAGGAAATGCCTGGGATCAATTAGAATGATTAAGAGGAACACCCGCTTCTGCTTCACTCAGTTTAACTACATACACCATACCTATATATCACCTGACAGGATCGTGAAGATGGATGTGGGAGTTAGGGTGGTTTGCCCTAGATGTCCGAGGGTTAACACACACATTTTGCATATGATATGTGCCTGCCCTGTGATAGTTGGCTTTTGGCGAGAGGTGACCGAATGCATCTCTGACGTTACAGCTTCTCTTCTCCTGCAGGACCAAGCGCACTTCCTTCTTAATACCAGGATGGTAACTAAGCAGACAAAGCAACTGGCTGGGTTTCAGGGTCTGGCTGTGGTGCTCGCAAAAACCCCCATCGCCATGTCATGGAAGGCGGCGGCAGCTCCATCTATACAGCTATGGCAGAGGGATGTGGTCCATTTGGCCACGGCAGAGTTGTCGGTGAGCACTGATGCTAGGGCTAGGGTTGGGAGATGCCACCTCATGGACCAGTGGGATGACCTCTTGGAGCGACTGAATAGGTTACTATCCCCTGAGACCCATGTAACTGATGGTTAATTTGCAATGTCAAGCACTGATGTGTAGGGGTTGTAAAATGTTGACACAGCTGAGAGACAGTTGCATATATTTACTTATGATATGAAGGGAGGAGGAGTCTGGGGAGAGGAGCGATGGAAGCTGGTTTTTGTTATGTTATTTCACTGCTTTGCATTGATCGTGTGGTCCCTCCACATGCAGATGGCTAGCCACATGGATACTCTACGATGTTGTAGTGCATTTTGAACCTGCTTACCCTGTGGATTGATGTATACAAGGGTACGGGTCACAGGCACCAGTAGTGTTAATGATAATGTCACTCTATGTGTAAGACAACTGTTTTCTACTAAATCAATAAAAATATTTTTTTTTATAAAGAACAATTTGAGCAAGGTCAGGGCACTAGCTTGAATCTCAGTATGAGATGAATGATGAAGAAGGGCATTGTGTGACACATTGTCAGTGAGCGCAGAACTCTAGGAGGATGAGGGCGGCAGTCGCAGTGCTAAGTAAAGGCTAGGATCCTGATTGTGGCAAGTTCAGAAAAGTATTATTTCGATTTTATCAGAGACCGTCAGGTTGGTATGTTTTTCAAGCATTTTAGAAGGTAGACGAAGTAGTGTGATGGCTTTTTAAATTAACTCTTGCATCCAGCCAGAAGGAGCAGTGGTTGAAGTAATGGCTGTGTTGCTAAAATTAGAAAGGACCATTGTGGTGGAATGAGGAGCAAGGACAGTGGTCCTGAGGCAATGATCAGGCGGCTGGGGACCAAATGTAATGATAGTGAGAATGGACTAGTGGTGGTTAGGAGCAAAGAGTGATTGGCAATTGGACAGACCAATGACAAACAGCCCTTGTACCTACGTATAATATAAATCTTTTCTTGAAAATAATAGTCTGGTGAGACAGCTGAATCTGTAGCAAAGCCATGACCTAAAAAAGGAATTCTATCTCCTATTAGAGGTTAGTATCTTATAATAATGACATGTTACAACTGTCCATCTGAGCAAACGCTGTACATAATGAAAAATAATGCTGAAACATTTCAAAGCATTTGAGGAAGTTTTTTCAATCTCTATGGCTCAAAGTACTTACGTTGTAGCCACTATTAAACATTTTGTGACAAAAAATTCTATATCCATCCGCTCATGTAGGACAGAATAATTTGTCAATTGATATAAGCCTTAAATATATGTTTTCATATTTATAATAATTGCATTGTATATAAAATAGACCTAACACTCGTAAAATTTGTAGCACTTTACCACTGGACTTAAAACAATGTAGTCTGGGCTAACAGACCTGCTTGTTGTTATATTGCAATATTTACATTGTAAAGTTAATAATACCTTTAATTTAAAAAAAAGACATTGTTGCATATAAACGTTTTTCGGCTTTATCTGTTTACGCTGGGCAGGTTCTTTTCAGGCCATACCGATTACTTTAATTAAAAGCAAAAGAAAAAAATGTTCCAGCAAAATTCTTTCAAAAAAGCCAGTTCTCCAGTGCTAAGGTGTAATGAAAGTATGTCCCAGCAGCATACATTTGTCAGTTCTGCAGCCTAAAATAATACTTCAGGATGCTGGCAGGGGAAAAGTGCACTTCCTGCGAATGTTTCACTTCACGTTCTCCCAAAAATAACATCGAGGCTGTTAGCACCTGCACTTTTCTGCATTTCCGTGCTAACAACGGCGAGATTAATGAGTGCCATTCAAAATGGACCCCTTTGACCTCACTTATGAAGCTAGAAATCGCAGGAAATTGCCTGCTAATCCAGATCTTGATAATCCGACGCCCTTACAGTGTCAGAAGATCCTAGAATACACAGGGCACCCTTTTTAGCATGACCTCCGGGCTTTTTCTCTCCTCGAAACGATTAAATGGGACACGAATAGTTTTTTTCAAGTAATGGCAATAGGTCATAGGCTTAGAGGTCAGTCTAAGAACTGCTGGATTTGTTCAAAGAGGGAGTGACTATTTTTCTTATAAAGATGGGAAAATGAGGATGAGCGAAATGGGAAATAGGGATTTATGAGAGCCAGCCATTCCAATAAAAGTGAAATGTTCATCCCTCTGCAGGTGACTGTTTTTGAGCCGTGTCACTGTATCCTCTCTCTCCCCTTCCTTTTATAAGGAGGGCAGTGTGGGTGTTTATTTGGCAAAGCACCAATGAATCAGAGTTTGCTCATGTATACATAAAACCTCACTTAAGTTCAACTGCATGATGTGTTTCACTTTGCTATCCCTTGTTGCTGTGTGACATGACAAAGGTCCTCACGCAGGACACAAAAACTCTTCCCACAAAGACCACAATATTAGCCCACACTGCACCAACCAATCATAACAATGGGAAATATAAGCAGAAGCAGTTAGCTCTTGTTCCTCTTCTCGCTACTTAATGCAGGTACATGTTTGCTGGACCGCGATAGGGGCACCACTTCGGTCTTCACGCGCAGCCCCAAAAGTCTATACTTGTGAAACATTGCTAGATTCCCCTCTTCCTCACTGTGATCCGATCCCAGGCTTAATATTATAATCACAAGGCTGAATGTAAGAAATTGGATTATCGTTTGGGGTGGGTGACTGCCCACTTCAAGGAATAGTCACAACCATTGCCAGGGTGAACCCTAAAAGTCACTAAATTAATGTGAGCTTAACCCACTGGTAGCTATGGCACAGAGCAGACAGACTTAACTTAAGGGCAATATGTAAAGTATTTTTACAGGTCCAAAGTCGTAATGTTTTTTTTTAATATCAAAGCAGTAATACAGTTGAAATGCAAAAGAAAAAAAAGAATCCCAAACAAAATATAAAAAATAAAGAAACATTTTTTTAAACAAAAGGGCACCATAATGACAAAAATCCAATAAGGGGAACCAGAGTTTAATTTTTAGAAGATTTAAGTAGAAAAATGCCAAAAAGAACAAAGGGTTGGATGTACAAACATTAGGAATACCAATTTCCTAATTGCTATTCTCTCTGAATTCCAATTAGGGAATTGGTATTCCTAATGTATTAAACTCTTTTGATTTTCATTAGTGATTACTAGTGGGTCGGAAATAGACCTACCTCATGCATAATAATAAGATTGGTCACAATTTTAGACCCATTAGGAATCGCAGCCATCACAGAGATAGGGGACCACCATGTCTGTGATTGATTTTTGATAAAGCAATCTTTTTTTTTGTTAATGCAGCCTGTTTTTCTTAAAGGAAAACAGGATGCATTTAAAAAGAAAATAGCCGTTGCTCTTCCTTCCCTTCTCTTCTTTTCTTTCCTTTTTTCCCTTCTCTTGTCTATCCTTTCTTCTTTTACTATTGAACACTTGGGTTAGTCTCATGTTACCCATATAGGCGCATTTCCCTCACTTTTTGACAATATATGTTTAACTTTGCCTTAGATATCTCATGCTAACCCTGTTACAGGCTTTCTGTTTGACCTTGTGAAAATCAATAAAGTATTTTGGAAAAAAAAAAAACTTTGCAGTTCCATTTTTTAAGAGTAGGCAATGGTCCATGGGACGGACCACTGCCTGTTCTTAAAAAAATATATTTATTTACATTCTCAAAGGGGAAGGGGTGCTTTGGGACACCTTCCTCCTTGCGAATGTGTTACCACCAGTTTTAAACTGGTGGTAAAGTATTACTGTTTTGCAACCAGAATTTGGTCGCAAAACAGTGATACACACCATACCGATTCGGTATTTGGAAGGGACGCCCTAAACACGCCCCTTCCAAATACCGAATCACAAATACAAAATGCCATTCAGTAACAAGTTCCTGAATCCTATTTAGCATTTTTAAAATGTAAAAAAAATTTTTTACGGTTGCAAATGGCCCGATTCTGCGAATCGAGACTTTTGCGGCTGGAAAAATGCTTTCTACATCTGGCTCTAAGAACCAGTGAAAGCCATTGGTCGCATGAGTCTGGGATCTAGGCAAATATGAGGCTGACTGCGATGGAGCGTGGCAAGATACATCACCCAAGTTCATCCTAGTCAAATATTTTGCCTTCTGAGTTAGGGCCTGATTATGAGTGTGAGGAAAGTATACTCTTTCCTCATACTGAAGATCCACCCTCATTTAAAGTCATGCCACCTTCAATATATCAGCGGGGGCTTGACGCTACTGACGTACACCTCCGATGGCCTGACAGAGTCCGGGCCATTTGTCCACCCGCCCTATTTAGAGTAGGCAAACATCAGTGGTGTAACGAAACTTGAGGGGGCCCCCCTGCAAAGTACATAGAGGGGCATCCCTCCGGAGTCAGTCAAGCGCTCTCAGACCAAGGCAATGTGCTAAGGGGGCACCCTGGAACTCGGGGACCCCTGCACCGTGGGGGCTGAGGGGACCTATGTTACGCCACTGGCAAACATATGACAAAGGTTTACTTTTGCTTACCGCCATCCAAACCATGGTGGTAAGTAAAGTAAAAGCTTTTCAATGACCCCAACACCATGGGACAAATCTCCCATAGCAAGGAGTTCATTGCTTTTTTCTTCTCAAAAGAAAATCAGGCTTCTGGTTATTCATTTTGGGAAAAAAAACTAGATTGCAAGTATGTCATAAGTATGGCACACTTTCAATGCATTGACAGGAACCACAGTGATGGGGAGGCCCATACAGATACACAGGATGTTAAGCAAAGGACATCAGCAGAGTCCTTCTAGGAAAAGCCTCTTGCAGCATGTTGTCTTGTCTCACTGTAGCCCCTAGGAGGTCAGCCAACTGAACCTTGAGGTCCACTTCTTTGTCCTGGGTACAAAAGGGAGCAGATCGAGTCCTTCTGGGCTCCTCTCAGGTCACAGAGAGCAGGTCTAGTCCTCTTCTGATCTTCTGAAGGTTCGAAAATGTTTTTGAAGTTTGTGCCTGGAGTTGCCACATTTTGCCTGGAACTAGCTAGACGCAGTGGGGTAACTCCTGGACACGTCATAACCAACATGATAAAAGTTCCAGGGCCATCCCTATCCTCTTTGTCAGTAGTTCCTGTTTGTTTACCTGCAAACAGGCCCTAAATGCCATGTGTCATGGCATTTTCAAGATGTTGAAATTCTTTGTCCATTCTAAACTTGAGCTCTGAGGTATGGGGCTGTGTTTCTGGGGAGTATACTATAATAATCCTAGTCTACTCACACACCTTACACTAAAGTCCAGTTTGAGGCAGGCACTGTACCCACAACAAACCCATAGACAGAGGTTTGGTTGGACAAAAGCAGGACTCTCCAGGAACCATACAAGGGATACACAAGAATTGTCTTGGCATCCTGTTCTCTTGCTTGTAAGTGGGTCCCAAGTTTTACATGTGACTCCAGGGGTTTAGCTACCATTGGTGCAGCAGGTGCAGTGACACTGAAGCCCAGCGCCCTATGGAACCCTTTGAACCACAACACTGCTGTTTGTATTGCCTTAACAGCAGTCAAAGAGGCCATTTACTTTGCTAGCTCCTTGGTACATGGCATCCTTGTTACACTGATGTGTGGCGCAACAAACCTGTCAAGCAGGATTTTACACTGGGCTGTCAGAGGGAGGCCTACAGCCCAGCACGCACATTCTAGCCATCTCTGCACATTCAGGTCAGCCTGTTGTTTCTGAGAGGCATTTCACACTTTTTTCACACCTATTCACAGCTGAGCACCGACTGAGAGCTGGCACTGTATTATGCTAACTTGTCCCCTGAAAGTTCAGGAAAGTAAATACTAGCTTTCTAAAAGTTAGTTATCCCTTATATTTAATGAAAACCAATTAATTGAATTATCAAAGATAGTGGATTAATTATTTGGCCCCTTTCCAGCCATACAACATTAGTATTTAATATCGCTTCGTAGTGGGACAGCCAGCCTTTGTTCAGTGAAAATAACATTTGGGTGCTAGTCCACGAATCCTAGGGCAGATGTGGGTAGTGTGTCTAATTGAGTTGGACATTCTCTATGATGTGATGTCTTTAGAGTGATCCTCTATACACTAAAATGTATCCACTGCTTTGTTCTTGCTGTACCCTGATTTCCTCCACCTCCTTCCTCACCCTTCCGGAGGCTCTTGCCTTGTATCTTTTTCAAAATGCCAAAAAAAACATTGAAAAAAAACCAAACATTTGGGTGCTAGTCACTGTAGAAACATGGGTGGAGGAAGCCAAAATGTACTAAAAAGAACAGTACCCTAGTGAGGGATGCAGAATTATTATATGCCACTTCTGACAATTGCAGACATATGACCCATTGTTCCGGTTGGTTGATAGAGTAAAAAAAGATATATTGTTGTGTGGATTGACATATTCTTACAGTCTGGCCATCAGTTTGGGGATGATGACTTGTTGATTAAAAGTGTATGATACCCAGAACCCTATCTGTCACAATTTGTGAGGCAGACTGAGTAATCTTAAAAAATTGCTTGAAGAGCACTATAGCTAGGTGAGGGGCTGTTGGTAAATTATGTAAGGGTACAAAATGTGCACAGTTTGTGAAAAAGTTGACAGACTTAAAAAATTACAATATGTTTTCCTGACGGGGATAACCTGGTAATGAATTCCATTGATATTCTCTTCCAAGGCCTATCTGGAGCTGTCTTGGAAATCAGCAAACCAGAAGGTTTTTGATGAGTATTATTCATCTGAAAAATCGGAACAATGTTTTATATATTGTCCTAAATCATTCCTCTTAGATGGACACCAAAACAGACAGGTCACCAGGTCCTACCTTCAATGAACATATTATACTTTTGTCACTAAAGACTCTGGGGCATATTAGCAAGAACATGCGATAAATATCGCAAACCTTGCTTAGCGCGCCTTTTTTTATCGCCGGCTATCGCTGGATATTACCGCGGAAATAACATGCTATTAGCAAGGTTTATCTCCATTGCGATAAAATATCCAGCGATAGCGGCAAAACCCAGCTTTAACGCGAGAAATCCAGCGATAAAATCCTATCGCTAATTCTGGGGACTTAACCTTACAATCCACCTCCCATTGACTTTCATTGCTAAGTCATGTTTTTATCAGTTCTAAAAAACAAGCGCTAATCGGGGTTAGCGCGCGTTTTTTTATCGCTTCGCGGGTATTGCTAATAGGCGATAGGTATGTAAGCGACTGTTTTCTGTCGCTTTTAGTTGGGAACGCCTACCTTGCATGTCATTAGCGATAATTATCGCTGACATGCAAGGCGATGTAAAACCCGGCCGCTATCGCCGGAAAGCTGTCGCTAACGCCTGTTAGCGACATCTTGCTAATAGGGCGTTAAAAATATCGCCGCTTTAGCGGCAAAAAGTGCCGCTAAAGCGGCGATAAAGCCCTTGATAATATGCCCCTCTATTTTTAACCAATGAAGTCACTCAAATTAGGACATCCTTGGTGAAGTGAGATAAAATAAAGAAAATGTTAGCAGTGTTGTTACAAAATTGCACAGGCTGTGACAAACAATGCAAACTGCACTGGAAGAATCAGGGATTTCCTAGCAAATGTTTTCAATAGAACCATTCCTGAAAATGAATGTTCACAATTAGGAAGCAGGGTGGCTGAGTGAGTTCTTGAGCTTGATCAGTAGCAAACACCACAGGGGCAGAGTTACTAGAGTCCCCTGTGATGTGAGGGATTAGATTTAGATAGTTCAATAAACAAGGCTGTTTGCTTTGCAAACTCAAAATCTAAACTCATTGCCTTCAGAGGTCAAATGGGATTTAAGTTTCCAGGCATCATGCAGAAATCGGGTTAGCAAGGACACCACTAACTATGCGATATCAAATTGTAATAATAATTGAGCTGACCTCACTGTCCGCATAACCATGAACGTTAGGAAGGGTTCAAGCCATTTTGGCCTTGGACCAGCATAATATGAGTGAAAAAAAAGAAAATATGTTTCATCCTCAGTGACAGTAATACAAACCGAGCACTGTTGGACAATGGCTAAGCCCCTTTGGCAGATCAATAGTTCAAAGAAAGAATGTAATATCTTAGTTTAAGGTTAAAGGATCTAGATGAGGGGAGTACAATTTAGTCTAAGCATTGTTTGTAACTCAGAGCCGATTTCGGTAAAGTGAATTTCCTCATTGAAGAATCATTTGTAGGTTTTGCAGCCAAAGAATTCCAGAAATGGTTCTTGTAGCTACGTTTAGTCGTGTTAGTGGCATCAGCAGTGAAGAAACAGATGAATCTCAGCTCACAGTACGATAGGTCGGAGACATCAGAAAATCCCCAAAGCTCTACACCATGCAGGGCAGCTCTGTGACCTTGCACCTTTTATGTCTCCAAGGCACGAATGGATCATATGACCACCTTTATTGCGAGCGAAATGGAGTGTACACTAAGATCACTAGGCAAACAAGTTTCTTGAGTGGTTGAGGTGCTGCCTCCATCTCACATCATGCATGAAGTTCATTCCTAGGTAAGGGAAGTAAGACAGGAACAGGGGTGGGAGCACACCGCTTCACCCCCCAGCAAGGTTCGCCCCTGGCATTCTGGTAAATGCAGTCTCATGTTGCTTGCTTTGATATAGTATTCCGAGTGTTTCGCCAGAGTTGGCGCAGATAGTGCTGATCTCTAGACACGTGTTTCTGGTTCTTTAACCGTCATCAGTAGAGATTACAGGCTTCAAATTTGGGGTTTGCTGAGTAGGCTGCCAAACATTGCATCAGGTCAAGTACCTCTCACTGGCGCGCGGGTGCTTCTTCCACGAGCTCGTCCGCTCAATGACTCACGGGAGTACTTTTAAACAGGAACAGGGGTGGGAGCACACCGCTTCACCCCCCAGCAAGGTTCGCCCCTGGCATTCTGGTAAATGCAGTCTCATGTTGCTTGCTTTGCTAAAGTTTGAGAAGCACCCGCGTGCCAGTGAGAGGTACTTGACCTGATGCAATGTTTGGCAGCCTACTCAGCAAACCCCAAATTTGAAGCCTGTAATCTCTACTGATGACGGTTAAAGAACCAGAAACACGTGTCTAGAGATCAGCACTATCTGCGCCAACTCTGGCGAAACACTCGAATACTATATCAAAGCAAGCAACATGAGACTGCATTTACCAGAATGCCAGGGGCGAACCTTGCTGGGGGTGAAGCGGTGTGCTCCCACCCCTGTTCCTGTTTAAAAGTACTCCCGTGTGTCATTGAGCTGACGAGCTCGTGGAAGAAGCACCCGCGCGCCAGTGAGAGGTACTTGACCTGATGCAATGTTTGGCAGCCTACTCAGCAAACCCCAAATTTGAAGCCTGTAATCTCTACGGATGACGGTTAAAGAACCAGAAACACGTGTCTAGAGATCAGCACTATCTGCGCCAACTCTGGCGAAACACTCGGAATACTATATCAAAGCAAGCAACATGAGACTGCATTTACCAGAATGCCAAGGGTGAACCTTGCTGGGGGGTGAAGCGGTGTGCTCCCACCCCTGTTCCTGTTTAAAAGTACTCCCGTGAGTCATTGAGCTGACGAGCTCGTGGAAGAAGCACCCGCGCGCCAGTGAGAGGTATTTGACCTCATGCAATGTTTGGCAGCCTACTCAGCAAACCCCAAATTTGAAGCCTGTAATCTCTACTGATGACGGTTAAAGAACCAGAAACACGTGTCTAGAGATCAGCACTATCTGCGCCAACTCTGGCGAAACACTCGGAATACTATATCAAAGCAAGCAACATGAGACTGCATTACCAGAATGCCTGGGGCGAACCTTGCTGGGGGGTGAAGCGGTGTGCTCCCATCCCTGTTCCTGTTTAAAAGTACTCCTGTGAGTCATTGAGCTGACGAGCTCGTGGAAGCAGCACCCGCGCGCCAGTGAAAGGTACTTGACCTGATGCAATGTTTGGCAGCCTACTCAGCAAACCCCAAATTTGAAGCCTGTAATCTCTACTGATGACGGTTAAAGAACCAGAAACACGTGTCTAGAGATCAGCACTATCTGCGCCAACTCTGGCGAAACACTCGGAATACTATATCAAAGCAAGCAACATGAGACTACATTTACCAGAATGCCAGGGGCGAACCTTGCTGGGGGGTGAAGCGGTGTGCTCCCACCCCTGTTCCTGTTTAAAAGTACTCCCTTGAGACAGTGAGCTGACGAGCTCGTGGAAGAAGCACCCGTGCGCCAGTGAGAGGTACTTGACCTGATGCAATGTTTGGCAGCCTACTCAGCAAACCCCAAATTTGAAGCCTGTAATCTCTACTGATGACGGTTAAAGAACCAGAAACACGTGTCTAGAGATCAGCACTATCTGCGCCAACTCTGACGAAACACTCGGAATACTATATCAAAGCAAGCAACATGAGACTGCATTTACCAGAATGCCAGGGGCGAACCTTGCTGGGGGGTGAAGCGGTGTGCTCCCACCCCTGTTCCTGTTTAAAAGTACTCCCGTGAGTCATTGAGCTGACGAGCTCGTGGAAGAAGCACCCGCGCGCCAGTGAGAGGTACTTGACCTGATGCAATGTTTGGCAGCCTACTCAGCAAACCCCAAATTTGAAGCCTGTAATCTCTACTGATGACGGTTAAAGAACCAGAAACATGTGTCTAGAGATCAGCACTATCTGCGCCAACTCTGGCGAAACACTCGGAATACTATATCAAAGCAAGCAACATGAGACTGCATTTACCAGAATGCCAGGGGCGAACCTTGCTGGGGGGTGAAGCGGTGTGCTCCCACTCCTTTTCCTGTTTAAAAGTACTCCCGTGAGTCATTGAGCTGACGAGCTCGAGGAAGAAGCACCCACGCGCCAGTGAGAGGTACTTGACCTGATGCAATGTTTGGCAGCCTACTCAGCAAACCCCAAATTTGAAGCCTGTAATCTCTACTGATGACGGTTAAAGAACCAGAAACACGTGTCTAGAGATCAGCACTATCTGCGCCAACTCTGGTGAAACACTCGGAATACTATATCAAAGCAAGCAACATGAGACTGCATTTACCAGAATGCCTGGGGCGAACCTTGCTGGGGGGTGAAGCGGTGTGCTCCCACCCCTGTTCCTGAAGGGAAGTAAGACACCTGTAAAATTGTTAGTAATTTTTGCTTGTGGGGTGAAACATCATTAGCTTAGTTTTCACCGCGTTGATCAAAAGACCCTTGGAAGAACAAATTCTGTGAATCATTTTGATAGATTTTGGAGACTAAAGGCGGTCTTTGAAGCCTGAAGAGCATCATTGGCAAACAGAAGTGTTGCCATCAAGACTAGTGGCATCACTTGTACATGGTTTAACAAACTCTAAAACTCCATTGATGTATAGGGAAAATAATATAGGTGCTAGAGAGCAATGCTGTCGGACCCCATTAATACCAGAAATGGTTTGGTGGTCTACCCTGCTGAAGGGCTGTTGTTCCTTGGGGTGCACCTGGATACTGTCTCCATCTCACCATACTCAATGACTATATAATCTTCAATATATACCCTGACTTGCTAAATAGCCTCCCTGTTTCCATAATCCTAATGTTAGTCCAATCAAGAACATAAACTACTCAATCCTTATACTACATTACAACTCCCCACTGAAGTCACACTTTTGCCACCCTCACAGATATTCATATATGTCATACATCTCATTCACACTCTGCTTGTCCCACCTCATTACACTGTACATTGATTATGTTATTCTTCACACACTCTAACTTAGGTTTATATAGTCGCCATATCAAGTGCACTTGCAGCAACCACCGGGTCAGGAGTAGCATCAACTGTAGCAGGGCGATGTCAATGTGAGTAAACAAATAACTACCACCCATGTATTTATACCAGACTGGTATCAATATCAATAACATGCTCTAGATAATTGTATGTCTTTTTTTGTTATACTACAAAACTGAAATTAATGTATAATTATGATATATGTCAAAGACAAAACATACTCAACACATACGTATACTATAATTGAACAGGCATCTAGTATACCCATCCATATCATGTCATATTTTACTATGAAGGCCCTAAGTTGTCTGCTCATGTGTCTACTGCTATTATGTTCTCTTTTGCACCAATGTGAGTGCTGACAGGTAGAATGGAAACTTACAGCAGAAGGATGGTAGAGCGTGGTAAGCCCTCCACAAGATCTATTTGAATTTTCATAACCATATTTCTCTCTGCAAAAATGTCAGGGTATGTAACTTATTATTAAACAACATAATATAAACCCTATGTTCAGCATGTGTCAATCAAAGTGTTTAATTGGTGAACTTGCATGTCTAATCTGTCTGTAATTCTGTCACTAAATATGTTCCTTCATTGTGTAACTTCATAAGTAAGTACGTGTATATGTCTTGTATCACCCCTTCTCTGTCCCCATGTGCCCACTGCATAAACTGTTGGGTGATATGCTTTTTTGTTACAAAACCTAAGACTGTTACACTTCTTGTCAGTGTATGCCTACAAATAGCTTTGATCAAGGAAATGTATATGTTATTTTTTTTTGTACTGTCCATCAATGATTTTTAATATACACTGATATTATTTATATAGGTATATTTCTTAGCTTTGCTTATGTCTCTCTCCAGAACTTCAGTGATACAACCGCCACTGGTATCCACTATAATTCTCACCCATCAGATGACATCAGGGGAAATCCTACAAAAAGACATTCAGCCCAGTACCATCCATTGGTCAGTGAACACAATGCATGTACTACTATTTAAATCCCTTTACAACCTTTTTCACGCTTTCACATTTCTAGCAAAGGTATGTCCACTGATCAATGCATCTATGTGAAAATTAAAGTTTTGTATCCCATTTCTGTCACCTTTTACAGTTCTTTAAAACTAATAGAGAGTAACCCTTCAAACAATCAAAGGGAACTGGGTTCAAATAACCGGAAAAAAAACTATCGCCCCCCTTGTGCTGATTCAATCAATTTTGTGGAACACCCCTATGTTCTTCTAGTATCACATTCATGCATAAATACTCAAAATACATAAAACCTGTTTTTTGCAAAAGATGTCTCCTCCTTTATTAAAATATTTTCCTTTTATATTCATGTAACACTGAATCACAATAATTGATATTTATATACTGAGCCACAGACTCAATGTCAATATTCCAAATAAATCATTCCAATATGAAATATTTATTTGGAATATTGACATTGAGTCTGTGGCTCTGTATATAAATATCAATTATTGAGATTCAGTGTTACATGAATATGAATATGACCCACTCTAAAACCAGATTGGTATTGGTCAAGCAGATGAAACTTTTTGATGTGATTACAAAGTTGTATGTGTACGTAAGAAGTTTAGCTTGAGTCATGATATTGGAAATTGGATGGAAATTGTTGAGATCAGATAGGTCTACATTATGCTTTTTTGGAATGGGTGTGACTTGCCCTATCTTTAGGCAGTCAGGAATACTACTCTGTGAGAGAGATTCATGGATAATCAAGGACCAGAGTGGGAGAATGGCAAATCTAAGATCTTTGAAGAATTTGGTAGGCAAAGGATCAATGAAATGATTAGAGGGTTTTAATGACGCTATGATTCTCAGTAGCTCGACATCGTCTGGTAGTCTAAAAGTGTTCCACAATGCATTATTTTTTGGAGTATGATCTATGGCTCTGGAGGTCGGAGCTGCTGCAGCGGAAGCGTTAGGGGATTATTTTCATTACACTTATCCACACCAACCACTATATACTAATTGGAAACGTAACTCTAATGATGGGCCCATAAGTCATTATTACTCAGTTAGCAATATCAAAGGTCCTCCGATGAATCTTTGGCAGAGCTAAAAGGGACCAAATAATGAAAGACGGAATGCTATTTCTCCACGAGGACCTATAATGAAGAAATATGCTAAACATTAGTCATTATAAACATGTCCAAATAACTTTAAAAACTCAGAAATAAAGACAATCACTATTCTTTCTTTTAGGTTTTTCTTGTTATTTCATATTATGAATGGCCAAGCACAAATACAAATTAGAATGTCATTATTTGTTTCATAAAAAAATACAGATTAGATTCACAATAATCATAACAGCTCATTTATGAAGTCATCAGAACATCAGGTATAGAGGAGTGAGAGAGAGAGAAAACATCAGCGGTAATACTGTTCACATGCGTAACAGAAATACTAATGCACAGCGTGCAATTAGTCTGAAAAGCTAACCCGACGGCCGTTAGGGAATAGCAAGAGCAGCATCACCAGCCGATGATGTGCAAAGTCTCTAGGAAAGTCTCTTAAGATTAGCAGGTTTCATCAGCTAGAGAATCAGGAATCAGCACGGCATTCAGCATACCACAATCGAAGGGACAGGTCACCAATCTTGTGAACAAGCCGAGGAACACTTTCCCACAGGAATCTTTATAATACGCTACTTCCTTTCTTCCGTTAATATGTTGCATTCTCTCTCTTCAGCAAGTCTCTCTATTGGTTATTCACGATGGTGTGACAATCTACTGACAGTGACTTTACTACTATTTTCTAAACACTCTTTGTCTAAATATTGTATAACTTCCAAGAGAGGAAAAGGAAAGAACATGGTTACAAATGTATTTAAAATCTAGAAATAGTTACATTCATGTCATCTACATCCCTCGCCTAGACAGAAAAGAACTCTAAAAACGTAGGCAAATTATCTGTACTCTAAAGAAGCATTTGTAACATCTGAAGGACAGGAGCACGGAAAAGCACATCCTCTAACAATTCTAAGGCCTACATTATTGTAGCAAAACAGAGAATAATTTCTAAAGGCCTACATTATACTTTCACGAAGAATAAAACATTTTGTCCGTCGTTTATTTTCTGTAGTTAAGAAGACAGAATAACATCCAGTTAGCATTATTCTTATTATTTTGACTAAGAAAATCAAACTGTCGTGCCTTATGCACATTTCACACGTTGTACACTCCAGTATATGTGTTAGTAATTCCACACGTATTATAAAAAAACATGCATTAGAGTGGATTACATCGAGCAGATTTTATTTACAAAAATCGTTCTCCATCAGAGCACTCTCTGAGGTTTGCCATGTCGATGTAATGGGCTGGGTCTGATAATGCCGATTTTGTGATGCAAGTTGCAGTTCGCGTTCAATCTTTCTTGACTTTTCGATAAAGTGTGCGGAGAAGTCCTCATCACTGGGGACTGAGATTGTTGGTTGGTTGAGTGTTTAACTTGTTGTTTGATGATTTCAAATAGTTGTTTGGGTCTGTTTTTTGCATTGTCAAGCTGAATCCTAAAGTGTTTGGCTTTCGTACTACAGATATGTTTATTATAAAAACTTCTTGCACTCCTCAACTGTTTGAGGTTTGTTATGGAAGTAGAGTTTCTCCATGATCTCTCCGTGAGCCTTAGTTTGCATTTTTCCCCGTTGAGGGAGCCATTGAACCAGGGTTAGGACAGTTTGACCGGTGTCCTCTTGAGTTGCTTCGGAGCACAAGTGTCAAATATGTTTGTCACGGCATGGATGTAGTGCTCAGTGAGGTCATCCAGATTGGTCATGTCAGGGATTAGAGGAAGTAGGTTATTACTAATGGAGGTTGGGTCATTTGCGTTAATGTCTATCAGATTCCAAGACCACTGTTTGGTCTTATGAGGTTGACCTTGTCTAGACAGTACGTTTTCCAGGATGCGAAAGGAGATTATGTAGTGATGCGACCAGTCATACGGTGATATGCTTTCAAGTTGTATCATGTTATCTTTTGCTATGATTAAATCAAGGGTGTAGCCTTTGTTGTGGGTGGGTTCATTGCAAACCTGGGTGAAGTTTAGGTCGGAGAGGAAAGCCCTGAAGGTGCATAGTGAGGGATCAGTTGTGTCATTCCAGTGTAAGTTGAAATCCACAAGGAAGATATGGTTGTGGAGTTGGTCAGAGTTTGAGGCTATGGTTTCCATAATTTGTTCGATGAAAAGAAGATTGTCACCCGGGGGATGGTAGATCGTGTGAACCAAACAGACTATCTTGTTGTTGTTCAAGATTTTAATGCCTAGGTGCTCATAGGAGGACATCGGCACTGTTTGTAAGTGTATGAGGGTGAGACTGGAGTGATATATGTATGCAATGCCACCCCAATTTTAACAGATCAATTCAGTCTGATGATGTCATATTCAGGAGGAACTAAGATGTCCAAAATTGGCGAGGAGGAGTCATTAAGACAGGTTTCAGTTAGGATCATGATGTCCAGCTCGTGCGTCAGAATGAGATCGACAATATCATCTGCGTGTTTTAACGGCTGACCTGCACTTAAGGAGCGTCGATTTGATGTGCAATTTAGTTATTACCGTTTCCAGGCATGACGTGGGGACAGGGACTAGGTTGTCCTTGTTCATAGTTCTGCGTTTGACATTAGTTTCTCTAAACGGGTTGGAAGGAATAGTTTGAATATTGAAAGGTGAGGGTGGAGAATCACTGCGAGGGCTGTTATAAGATAGAGTTAGGGAGTGGATGACATCCTCAGACAGATGGTTAGTAAACTTATGGGGCCTGGAGTGGTGATTAGGAACCGTCTCATCAGTTGCTTAATCTAGGAACACATCTACCTCCACCTTCTTATAGGACACTGGTTTAGCAGTTGACATCTATGGTCAATCCACTAAAGAAGCACCTGTTACGGTTGCAGGTAAAACACTATTATTTGATTTGGTTGAGCATATATTAACCAGCTAACAATGTATACAATTCTAAAGTTTTACATATATATGTTAATGTGTTAACTGTTGCTACAACGTCTCTATTTTAGGCATATACACAATCTGTAATGGCAAACTTGTTAAATATATTTCCATTTTCTTTTAGTTCCCGATGACCAGGACACTAATGATTATGCCGAGGACATTGTGCCATCCCAAGAGAAGGCCTGGCTATCTTCTAAGCTGCTTTGTCTCTGGTCTCTACAGCTGAGTAGGAGAAGAAGATTATTTGTCCCACCCAGGAGAACATTTCTAAAAAGACTTGTAGGCTGGCCAGTGCTCTCGAACCTAGGGAACATTTAAGGATTGCAAATTCCCTGAAAAATGCTTTTTAAAGCCTCTTATGCTTGTCCAGGCTATATAGGACTCTGGCAACTAAAGCCCTCAGCCTGCAAATGCTTCAATCAACATCCATCCTCCAGCACAGCTGTAGCTCTGGACTCTCTCAATCTTCTGAGGGAGAAGAATCTCCTGATGACGTAGACTTCCCATTCAACAATCTCCCTCTCTCAACCTCAACGATGTAAACCCTCTGCCAACCCAATGTCCACTCAATACCCAGGACATGTAGAAAGGGTGCAGTATATAATTCACTTTAGGTGGATTGACAGGTGTTCAGCCATCAGTATAGCCAGTCAAGGGTGTCTTAGGTGAAACTGTAGAAAACTAAGATCAGAACGTTCTCATAGTTAGGAACTGGGCCCATATTTTGGATATCAAGCCTGCAAACTAATTGTTCATGACCCACCATCATCTTCATTTTGTCATGCCAATCATCACTATAGGAAGATACAGATGACTTCCACTGTCTTAACAAATAAATGTTGTTTATGGTCGGAGATGTCATAAACCAATTTCTCCAGTGTGAGAGCATGGTGCAGCATTTAGGTAGGAAACTGCTTTTTTTAATATATGTTTTTCCAATGTTTTATCTTGGCTTCATATCGTTATTATTGGTCAAATTTAAAATGAGTTAACTGCACAAAAATTGCTACCATTGTCTCTTTTTACTCACAGCCTGAAAGCTCAAAGTTTCACCTCCAGTGGCCTGCACCTTATTGAGGTTTTACTTCTTTTGTTAAAAATATTTTGTCTAAATTATATTAACGAATGCGTATAATGTCATGTATATGCAACGGTTTTTATTAATCATTCATACTAAACTTCCTTACTTACTTGCAGTGTGATGCTACTCTTACGTCAGATGTGTCATGCAATATACCAGAGTAGAAGTATTTGAGACCAATATGTGGATAGTGCAAAGCATGACCAGAGTGTGTGTAGTATGTCATTATCTGCCCAGTTGCATTTCCAACAATGGAAGTTAGACTCAGATTGACACTGTGAAGTCTCCTTGGTATCCAGTGCCAGTTAGGTAAAATGTTAAAGAAGGTTAGCTTTATCCTCCAATACCATTGCCACGATCCTCATATCAGACTATATATCTCATCATTAAAATGTTCTGAGAATCTGTCTTTCCATTTTTGTCTGAGCGTCATCGTGGTGTAGTTAGAGAAAAGGGATTCAATGATGGTGTTATGGAGACCTGAAAACATCTTATATTGTCCCGATATTGATAGATATTTCCAGATGGGTAAAAATAGTCAGTCATAGGTTTGGTGTACATCATCTCATGTAGGCAATGAGGTGTATTCCATATACAGTTTTCAGTTCCTGAAATTTCTTCATCTGAAGAAGCATAGTTTATGAATCATTTTCAAAGTGTTTAGGGTAGACTGCAGGACTGTTGTCAGTCTCTGGAGGTTTCCTAGGCATACTATATAAAATATCTAGTCTTTCTCTTGCAACAACTAGTTTTTCCTATATCTCTATTCACGTATGGGTATAGTCTCTGATCCAAAAGAGTTGCACAAGGTGAGACAACCTGTGTGCTATATTGTAAGAGTTCTTGTGTAGAAGGCACATACCCCCAGAAGTTGTTGTTGCATACAATTTGAACATTTGGAGTCTTGGTCTCTTCCTGTCTCACACAAAAGCTTTATGTTAAAATCAATTTCTCTGAGGAGAGACAGAGATATCGCCAGTGCAAGTATGCTAAAAACAAAGTTGAAACTGGGTCCCATGGACATCTTAAGTACCTGCCCCTGACCCACAGCTACAGATTTAAGGCAGACCAACATAGAAAGCTCAACAGTGTTTTCTCTAACAGCAGCCTAATATTGTCCTACACCATATTTCTGAGCCCACCGTTATATTGAAGAATTTTAAGTTATTGGGAACCCCATTAAAAGGGTGTGCATATATTATTCCCTTCCTGGTATTAGCTGTAAGAAAAAAACAAATTCACATTGTATCAAGAAAGAGCGAAAATAATTAAAAATGTCAAATGATTGATATTAGTGCTGGGATAGATCGATGAAGGTTAACTAATGTAAGTAGAACTTAGTCCGTATACAGAAATATCTTCTGCATACTAACTGAAGACTAGAAGATTTCTATGTCTGGAGGCTGATGTATTGCTGCTGCCAGTTGCTTGAATGCTACCAGGAAAAAATGATGCGACAGAAGGAAGCCTTTCCTATATTCTCTCTTGATAGAGCAAGGTTCAGATATAAATCCCCCCACTGCTGATTCTAGCTAGGGAGTAGGGTATAACCAGCACCTTGTAGCTATAAAGGTTGGTCTTAATCTAACTCTCTTGTGCGCTAGAAATAGTTCCATTTGAGACAGTCGAACACTTTCTCTTCATCTATAGGGGAACAAACTTCTCATCCACGTCATTACTCACTAGAAAAATGTAGCGCATTAGGATTTTCATGTCATCATGTTGTTTCTTTAGCAGCAGCCTTGGACAAAATCTACTTGAGATTAAGGAATGAGCTCAGGTAGGACTTTGATTTGTTTTGTGACCAAGAGTTTTGCTAAGATTTTTGCACCAGTGAAGAAAAGAGAAATGAGGCAGTAGCCAGAACTTGACAACTCTTGTTTCTTGGGTTTTGATATTAATGATATGACTGCTTGTTAAATTCACATCTGAGACCCCACCTCTTCTGTGTCTTTATAGACTCTGCCAGTAAAGGTTTTTTCATTTTATAAAACACTACAGGGAAGCTGTCCTCCCTTGGTAACTTTCCCATAGATATAGCTTCTATAAAATTTAAGATCTCATCTCCTATGATACAACCCTCTAGTAAATCTTTAGGGTCAAGGGATAGAGTAGGTAGCTAGAAATGTGCCAGAAAGTGGTCTTCTTGTTCCTGAGAATGCCCTTGTAGTGGATCATACAAGTCTCCGAATTATGCAGCGAAATCCCTAGTAATGTCAACTATGCGTGTTAACAGTTTGCAACTGGCATTTCTAATTGCTGGTATAACTCAAGTGGGGTCCCTTTACTGCAATTGAATTGCCAATACACATCCCCCCTACTTCCCATGCTAACAGTGTCTCCACTTTGTGCATGAAAGAGCGTTTTCTGCCTGAGAAGTAAAGAAAGTGACAACTCCTGTAACAAAGTCAACAAGGGTGATTTGTTATATTGACTGTTAATTCTTAAATTTGGGCTTTTATTTACAACTGCTTTTCTTTATTATTTCTGCGTTTCAGGACCTATTCTCGCATCACTATGGCACACACTTTCTATCCTTTCTATCCTTATCTGCTGCTAAAAATGTCTGGGCTGACATGACCGTATCCTCATTAAGGGCCAGATACTAATTCAAGTGTGATTAATGGATTGGTTTTTAATGTGACAGTCTAGTTTGAAGTATCTGTCCACTGCATTTTGAATGGAGGAGATAGCAAGTCTAGGGCCAAGGCTATTAATACAGGGGCATGGTCCAATATTTCACCCTCCAATATTTCACATGACGAAACACCTGGTGGCAATGTGTATGATGTCAAAAAGAAATTATGCTTGTACTTCGTCCATGGACACCAGAAATGAATGTGCATTCTGTATTGTATGAATGCAACAGTTGCCATACCTCCAACAATAAATGTTTTGGTACGAGACTCTGATGCATATATCTGTCTTTGTCATTGCAAACGTTTGGCTTCCTTGACTAGTCCGAGATGGGATCAACAATCATGTTCCAGTCTTCTCCCAGTACCAACTTAGATTTCCTAAATATATTCATAGTCATGAACAGTTTAGAAAGGAAATTTGCTTTGCCACCACTCAGAGCATATATAAAAGCTACCACTATTTTTTTCCCCTCTGTCATTATTTTGGTAAAGACAAAAAGTCCTACCGGGTCAGTCCAGGTTTGTATAATGCCCTATTACTTACCGGTAATCTTCATTACTCATGGTCCCGTTGTTCTCATCCCATTCATAAAAAGTGAGATATTACTATCTCA
The DNA here is from genome assembly GCA_963921515.1 of Calotriton arnoldi. Taxonomy (NCBI): domain Eukaryota; kingdom Metazoa; phylum Chordata; class Amphibia; order Caudata; family Salamandridae; genus Calotriton; species Calotriton arnoldi. The sequence continues at coordinate 600,337 of CAWUFW010009002.1, read as the reverse complement.
CAACAGAAAAAAAGAACAAAGGGATGCTCGCCCTACCCCACCCCCTCCCCCTGGGAGTACAAAAGAGTACCAATCCCAGCATTCCTCCTGTAATACCAAGCCCAGATGAAGGCCGGTAAGACCGAGAGGGAGGGAGGGAAGTAATGAATAGGACGAGGACAACGGGACCAGGAGTAATGAAGATTACTGGTAAGTAATAGGGCATTACCTCCCAGGTCCCTCCTGTCCTCGTCCCATTTATAAAAAGTGAGAATACCCAAGCAATAACAAACCACCCGGACAAAAACATACCTCAACCCAAGTGATTTATTGAAGAAACAAGTAGAGAATTCAGGAG